>WAAB01009887.1:0-24555 GCA_013389865.1 Piaya cayana | reverse complement strand
GCCAGGGGAGATTTAGGCTAGACATCAGGAGGAAGTTTTTCACAGAAAGTGTCATTGGGCACTAGCAGAGGCTGCCCAGGGAGGTGGTTGATTCACCTTCCCTGGAGGTGTTTAAGGCACGGGTAGACGAGGTCCTGAGGGACATGGTTTAGTGTTTGATAGGAATGGTTGGACTCGATGATCCAGTGGGTCTCTTCCAACCTGGTGATTCCATGATTCTATGAATGGAATGGAATAGAAAAGGATTTTTTCCATTGGAAGAGACCTACAATGATCATTTAGTCCAACTACCAATTTAGCTTCCATTTCATCTTGTAATTCTCTTTATTTAATGGCAATTTTGGTTTTTATGCACATATAAATAAGTATTTTTACATGTGAAATTATTCAGTATATAAATATGTTGTAAAACAGTACCCTAGTTTGTTTAAGCATCTAGGCTTCTGCTTAAATTCTGTTTACTTAGCTTTAAGAATATGGGATAAAAATGTGAAAATGTCCCTATATGTTTTATCTGTATATACGTTACTGTTATTAAATTTTATTTCATGATCTCTTAAAGGATTGTGACATACCTTACAAGCATATTTGTATTATTTGGCACATTCCTTTCATAAATATTGAATCTCAATAGAAAGCTGAACACTTTTTGCCCCTCAACACTGGTTTAGAAGAAAACATTGTAAACTTGTAGGTCATTGATCTTCTTAATAGAGACTGGGTTTTTGGAGAGATACAAGTGTCTTAATAAATTGCAAGTGCATATAGTTAAGTTAAATATTTCCTGTGTGCAGTAATCTAGCTGTAAACAGTACACCATTATAAATCAGCCCTAATATTCATGACATTTTCATTAATGTGCTTATAATAAATATAGTAAGGGAGACAAACACATTAATAATCCACATTACACATAATAGCTTTTGCCCTTGCAAATTTTCATCTAGCTCCTACAAAAGTCAATGGGAAACCTGCAGCTGAATGCATTTGAGGAAAACTTGAGCCAGTGTGTAAACAACCTCATTCAACATAAATTAACCAAGCTGCTGAACTATTGCTCTTCCTGCTCTTCACTGCCTTTTGTTTCAATACTGTGGCAGATCAATTATTGTTGCAGGTGCTTAGTTAAAACAGGAAGGATAATACAATCTGTAATTAAGATGTTATATCTAATGAAGAAACCTTTTTCAAAATACATTAATAGTAAGATTTTACCTCTTCAATATGCTTCAGAGATATACATCAATAACTGTTGGAAAAACGTGACCTCCTTAAAGCAGCTATATTTGGTATCTGTCCAGCTGAAAAAAATTAAACAGATTTATGTTAGCACAGGTTCCGAATTACTTCTTGCTTAGATTTCTATGAAAGCTTAAGTTTCTTTTTGCAAGCAATGATCTCTATGCACACACACACACGTATGGTTTAGCAAAATGTATTCAGTTTTCACAAGGGTATTACATAGCCTCCAGCATTTTTTTTTCTATACCATTCTACTTTTTTTAAGAACTGTTAAGAACATTTCTTAATAGCAATGTGTGCAATTAGGTGAGGTGGATTAAAAGTTATGGTAGTTAAGAGCTACTTAGATGTTCAGTAAGTGCAGAGGTATTTTATGAAAATTGCATGGAAATTGCTGCCATTACCATGTCTTCATCAAGCCCACTAAGGGACATTTTAATCATATCTGCTTTTCGCTTTATAAAGGGTTATGGAGACCAGCAGCAATGTGACAAGAAGAAATTTCAAAAAAGAAAATGTATGCTTTTCAAAAGCAAAAGAGATGGAAACCTGAAGAAGAGGCAACCTGATTTTTTCCCTTGGAGGAAACCAGATGAGCAAATAAGAACTCGGGACCTAACTCTAAACTCTTGTCAACTCTAAATGGAATTTTTTTTTTAACCAGATTTTTTTTTTTTGTCTTGCTCTTTGGAAGCAGACAGAAAGTCTTAGTGATAACTGCCTGAAGTAAGGAAATAGACAGTATAATATGATCTGTTTCATACCTCAGTGACTTTGAATAAGATGATAGACTATATAAATGTAACGTAAATTTATTCCAGTGTCTGCCACCTACTAACTCAAGTTTACTAAAGGATAGGGCAATCATGTAAAAGAATACCCCTTGCTATTACAAGGTAAGAAACAGAAACTTGTTGAAGGAAGCACACCTGAGGAGTTTTGGTGTCAGGTATTAAGTGACAATAACAGCAACAGAGCTGGAGGCTAACACAAAGAACATGGGCATCACAACAGGCCAACAGAAATTTAAATAGCTTACACCAATTGTTTGCATATGATTTCAAAGCATGCTAGAGATCTTTTCTTGCAGCAAGGAATGTATTTGCTTATTTTTACAGTGTTCATGTTAGTAAGTACAAGCTATGTCAGATATTTACTTTGCAGCACAAACATGCTAAATATACCTTAGAATATACTAGTAAGTCTATCTTGCCCATTCACATAAACAAACAGAAATGGATGTATTTGAGAGGAAATCATGGCCATTTTTGTAAGAGAGGACAAGGGGCTAAAGTACCCATGGGCGCTGGCGAAAGCAATGACAAATAAAGAAGCTGTTTAACAATAACTTATGAATTCACTTGCAAATGTTACATATTTAAGTTTTTGTAAACCATGGTCTGAGCTCTATCTTATAGGAAGTACTATAGCAGGAGGACAAGCCTTGCAAGAAGCCATGTAAGTGCAGCAGTGACCCAGCCAGAGGTGACTTTTGGCATCCAATAACTCAATACGCCACATCACCCCCTCTCCTGAGAATGTACCATGGAACCCTAAACATGGGCTAAATGGACTTTGGACATTTAATGGACATTTTATAAGGGTGGTCATTAGGCTGAGGGAATGATATCTGTGTATATATCAGAGGATGGGGAGGGAGAAGGTGCTTAATGAGGGTGTGGTGGTCTGTAGGACCTACTAGTGAGTATAACGTAAATGATATACAATAAGGGGTGGAGATTGCATTGTTTATCTGTAATGGAGTTGATTTTCTTCATAGTAGCATATATGGGGCTGTGTTTAGGATCTGTGACTAAAACACATCAATGATTGACAATGCATTAATGTTTTACTATTGTTGAACAGGGTTTGTACAGCATCAAGGACTTTTCCATTTCTCATGCTTCCCCCATGGCAAGTAAGATGGTAATGTAAAAGATGCTGAGAGGGAATACAGGCAGGACAGCTGACCATAGGGTGTTCCATGCTATATAACATCATGATCAGAATAAAAAGCTCAGGGAAATAATGAGGAAGGAGGGACATTGGGGGTTATGGCAGATGTCTTCCTAAGTAACCGTCCTGCATATTGAGACCCTGCTTTACACATAGCAATAAACATTTGCCTGCTAATGGGAAGTAGCAAATGAATGCCATATTGTGCTTTGTCTGCACATGTTATGGGGCTTTTCTTCATTTATTAAACTGTCTTGACCCACAAGTTTTGCCCTCTGACTCTCTCCCCTATTCTGCTGAGGGAGGAGACAGGAATAAGCAAGCAACTGGGTGGGGCTTAGCTGCTAGACAGGGTCAACATGTCACATCACTGCGTATACAGTTAGCTCAATTTTGAAGTGTGAAAAATTGTTTTCATAAATCCACCACATCCAGAAGCTGTGCTACCTCAGGAAAACTGCAGTATTTTGAGGTGATTTTATTGGGAAGAGGTGCTGTATTTTTAAAGACGTGAAGTCTCTTCCAGATGTGCTATCTGCTGCAGGAAGAATATATTCATCCATGCCATTAACCTTATTGTTTTAATTAACATTCATTCTTACTCCCTTTCTACAGCTGTTAAACTAATGTTGAGAGGAATTTCTCAATCTCTTTATAACAGAAAATATATTATCACTTTTAATATGAATTGTAAAAGGAGACAGATGAATTTGAATGCTGACATAGAAAACATGCCACTGCAGGAATAAACAAGGTCAAGCTTAAATGAAGTGTGGTATGTGAATATTGACACTGCTTCTGAAAGAGCTCTTTGACCCTAAAATTATCAGACAAGACACACAATAACTCTATGCAATATTAAAGGCATAAAAGAAAATGGAAGAAAACAGGTAGAGATATGGTGGCAGTTCACAGAGGAAAAAAAACAAAGAACAAATGTGACATTAATGTAACTGCCACCATAACACTAATAATTTCACTTGCCTACTACCTCTGTGGTTACTATGCATACAGTGTGCTTTTGCCTAATACAAGTTTTGCCATTCTACTAGA
This sequence comes from Piaya cayana, assembly GCA_013389865.1. Classification (NCBI taxonomy): domain Eukaryota; kingdom Metazoa; phylum Chordata; class Aves; order Cuculiformes; family Coccyzidae; genus Piaya; species Piaya cayana. The sequence continues at coordinate 20,304 of WAAB01009887.1, read as the reverse complement.
GTCTCTGGGGCATAGTTATATATTGAATAGAATTTGGAGGTGAACATTTGATACACTTGAATGATGTTGAAATTATTTAGAGAGGACTAAAAGTATTACATGACCATTTCTCAGGCAATTTTTTAACTCATGTGTTCTTTAAACAGATATGGACAAAAAACTATTTCTTAGAAGAAATATAGATTTTGTGAAAGTATTATGTCAAAAGCATTCATCCAATCCAGGAAATACAGTTTCTGCTATTCTGCAACAAATATCCAGCTCTGTAAATAAACTGATGATCTATGCTGCTACATAATTTGATTTTATCACAATATGATGAATTACTATACTTATCACCTCTACAAACAAAGGTTTGATTAAAAAGGGTAAAAAAAATTCTGTCATAACATCTGAATTTGTGTAAAATGTAGTTATTTTGTTAGTTTTAATTCAGAAATATTTAAATCTTACAAATAAGAAGAAATAAATACACCAAATACAAACCTAAAGATTGAATTACCTTGCTAAACTACATTCCCCTCTCTATTGATATAAAAGAGTACATAATTTTAACACAATATACTCATACTATAAATGCTCTTTATGGAAAATGGAAACATACAACACGAGTGGTCTTGTTCATAAAATGCCAGTTAACATTTTTGCAATATTACTGAATATTACTGGAGACTGAAAAACAGGGAAAAATATCACATAACAGGTAAAAGATGTTCCCAATTTAATTGAATATTTTTGTATTTCTAAATCTCCACACATTTCCCTCATGGTGTAAATTTTAATATCTTAATATCTGTTAGAAAACGAAGAGAAGTACAGGAATAGAAGCAGTATATATCAATATTTCTCCAGAAGTGTCTTTGTCTTTAATCCCAAACGGATTTCTCTATACAAATCTTTCCAACCAAATATAAACTTCTGATTTCTGGGCCAAATTAAAACTTCTAATTTCTATACCCCATTGAGGACAGGAGTTCCAAACCTCTAGAAATATTGGTATTTTTGTTTGGAACTTCCCGTTTGTTATTTTTGTGTGTGTCATTCATGATTCCACCAAAGGAAAAAATCTTTCTTCATGCCATTCAAGATTTCGTGAATCTTTCCTGGGAGAGTAAAACTATGGTCTTCTCTTGTTCACCCTCCTCTGTGAAAAAAAAATATACCAATCTTTTGTTTTCAACTTTTTACCTACTGTTTTTTCACAATAAGACTTTCCTCCTTTTCTTCTGAAAACTTCCTTTCAGTAGGTCCCATTGGTGAGAGATGCTGCTGAGTGTTTGCAGGAACCTGTCACAGCAGCCACCACCCAGAGCCCAACTCACTTGCACCTTTGCTGTTGGATGCTTCCAGAGAGCATGCCTCTCTGTGGATTGTGTGGCATCCCTGCCCTTTGCTAAACCTGTCTTTTCTTTTTCAAGTCATATTTATCCAGGTGATTGTTACTTCTATACTTCATAATATCTGCTACTAGTTTAACAGCATTNTATACTCATACTATAAATGCTCTTTATGGAAAATGGAAACATACAACACGAGTGGTCTTGTTCATAAAATGCCAGTTAACATTTTTGCAATATTACTGAATATTACTGGAGACTGAAAAACAGGGAAAAATATCACATAACAGGTAAAAGATGTTCCCAATTTAATTGAATATTTTTGTATTTCTAAATCTCCACACATTTCCCTCATGGTGTAAATTTTAATATCTTAATATCTGTTAGAAAACGAAGAGAAGTACAGGAATAGAAGCAGTATATATCAATATTTCTCCAGAAGTGTCTTTGTCTTTACTCCCAAACGGATTGTTCTATAAAAATCTTTCCAGCCAAATATAAACGTCTGATTTCTGAGACAAATTAAAACTTCTATTTTCTATACCCCATTGAGGACAGGAGTTCCAAACCTCTAGAAATATTGGTATTTTTGTTTGGAACTTCCCGCTTGTTATTTTTGTGTGTGTCATTCATGATTCCACCAAAGGAAAAAATCTTTCTTCATGCCATTCAAGATTTCATGAATCTTTCCTGGGAGAGTAAAACTATGGTCTTCTCTTGTTCACCCTCCTCTGTGAAAAAAAAATATACCAATCTTTTGTTTTCAACTTTTTACCTACTGTTTTTTCACAATAAGACTTTCCTCCTTTTCTTCTGAAAACTTCCTTTCAGTAGGTCCCATTGGTGAGAGATGCTGCTGAGTGTTTGCAGGAACCTGTCACAGCAGCCACCACCCAGAGCCCAACTCACTTGCACCTTTGCTGTTGGATGCTTCCGGAGAGCATGCCTCTCTGTGGATTGTGTGGCATCCCTGCCCTTTGCTAAACCTGTCTTTTCTTTTTCAAGTCATATTTATCCAGGTGATTGTTACTTCTATACTTCATAATATCTGCTACTAGTTTAACAGCATTGACATCTAAGTTGTTCATAATTCCTTAGAAGTTTCCTCAAACCCATTTTCAATAATGGTGTCACTATAGCATTATAATACTGGCATTTCCCTCATTAAGGCTCCTATATCACACCAGATAGCATCTAAGTTACTTGTAGACATGATTAATATTCTATTAAAGCACATACTGGCTACAGTATGATAAAAATTATAATAGAAAGCATTCACTATACATGTAATATGTAACTTTGCTTTAATACCATGATCTCTACTAGCACGATCTATTCTAATGTGCATCGTAAATTTGCACTCTGTTAATTCTGTTTCACCCTCACTACAAAATCTTGGTGGGGGATTTTTCTTCCTATTTCTTTCTTGGACTTCTACATTTCATGTAGAAGAATTGAGTTGGAACTCTCTTTTTAAGCAAGATTTGCCGTATCTTTTCCTCTTGAACCAAAGATACGATCATCTGGCCCTGGAAGGTGGAATGTGTTTCAGCCTGAACTTTGTCTACGGAAGCAAATCCTTTCAATGCAAACAACAGTCAATAAACTTCCTTTAACATCTGTAACTTTTAACAGATGAGTAAGGTCAATGGACTATTCTGTATTTATTTGGACAAGGACAGTTGTGGCTGGTTCCCTACTTTACAGTGAGAGTAATAATATTTCCAATCTCACTAAGCTTTTGTGTCACAGTAAATGAATGATTGTTTAATGTACTCAGATGCTACAGTAAAATCCTCTCACCTTCTGGCTGCAAATAACCTGACTTGGAAAATGTATTTTGCTAATTAACTAAAATTATACTCTCCTCAGGAAATTTGTACAGTAAATCTTCCTTGACAACATTGTGTGGCAAAAATTGCCAATCTCTTGCCTATAATTTTTTTACTTCATTAAAAGAGAGAATCATAAAATACACAGTCAAACTGAGTGATCTGGAAGGCATTTTCAGCTGTTAAAGTTCCCAGTATACTGACTGCCTTAGATCTCTGTACTGGTTTTGGTTGTGATAGGGTTACTTTTCTTCAGAGTAGCTCATATGTTGCTGTTGCTTGGGTTTGTGACCAAACCACTGTTGGTAACACATTGAATTTAGCTATTTCTGAGTAGTGGTTACAGAGAGTCAAGGCCTTCTCTGCTTCTCACACCACCCTGCCAGTGAGCAAGCTGGGCATATACAAGAATTTGTAAGGGGACACAGCTGAGACAGTTGATCCCAACTGACCAAAAGGATATTCCATGCAATATGATACTGTGCTCAGCAATAAAAGCAGGAGGAAGAAGAAGGGAGCAGGGGGCACTGCGAATAATGGCATTAGCCTTCCCAAGTCATTGTTACACATGATGGAATCCTGCTTTCCCGGACATGGCTGAGCATCAGTCTACTGATGGGAAGCACCAAATGAGTTCCTTGCTTTGCTATGTTTGCAGAAAGGAAACTCTTAGAAAGTAAACCAGCATGCTTCTACAGATTTAATCAAATTAGAAGAATGGTGGAGAAAAATAATGGAAAAATTCACAATTATTTTCAAAGAGGAGTCCATAACACTTATAAAAGTAGTTGGATAATACAATATGAACCACACAGAGCTGGAGGCCTTCAAGTCCTGTATTTTCCTTAGTGGTTCTATCTTACACTCTTGGTTCTTGTGCAATTCATACAAACACACAACCCCCCAACATTTATCTATAAAGAGATTTGTATGCCAATTATTATTTGGCTAAACCAATGTTTACTTAGATTAGTGAAATAGCTAATTCCCCTGTAGAAGATGGCTCAGATTTAGGAAGGGTCAGCATCACTCTAAGCTTGCAGATAAGTCTTACATCTTCCAATTTTATTTCTTGTCAACAAAGAAATGTGTATTTGCAATTTACTCTGTGAGACCAGTATAATACAGAAATAAAATTAGTAAGAGACACTTATTGCAGTAGACGGGAAGGAGAGAAACTGTTTCTTTTAATCTTCATGTTTCCATTTCTTTTTTTATATATGGGCTTGTGATGATATTTTTATTTTTGTATGCCTCTAGGCATTTGGATTGTTTCCTTTTTAATTGTACATCTCTAGAAAGACTCTTTTCTTGAACTGGTAAAATTTATTCTGCTACCTTTAACTGCAGGTAAATAGATTCATTTTTGAGGGGACAAAATGTCTTTCATTTTTTAATCTATTAACAATTGTTTAGGGTCTTATTTGGTTATATCTCGTATAATGTGGTGGAGGCTATGCAGATGTAAACAGTACAGAACTATACAGGTTCCTAGACATGGATGAGCTTCCAGCTTCTCAGGCTGGAATGACTCAGTGACTCAGGAATGAGTCACTTGTCAAAAAATTATTTATTAAATCTGAGGGGATGATGTGATTGAGAGCAGCTCTGCAGAGAAGGACTTGGGGAAGCTCATTTATAAGAAGCTCAACATGAGCTGGTAAAGCACAATTGCAGTCCAGAAAGACAATCATATCCAGGGCTGCATCCAAATAAACATAGCCAGCAGGTTGAGGGAGGTGATTCTGCTCCTCTACTCCACCCTTGTGAGACCTCACCTGCTATATTGTGTCCAGTTCTGGAATTCTTAAGATAAGAAGGATATGGAACTGTTGGAATGGGTCCAGAGGAGGGCTACAAAGATGATTAGAGGGCTGGAGCACCTCCTGTATGAGGACAGGCTGAGGCAGTTAGAGTTGTTCAGCCTGGAAAAGGCAAGGCTCCACAGAGAACTTATAGTGACCTTCCAGTACTTGAAGGGACCTACAAGAAAACTGGGGAGGAATTTTTTATGAAGGCTTGTAGCGACTGGACTAGAGGCAATGGCTATAAATTGGAAAGGGGCAGATTTAGTCTAGACGTAATGAGGAATTTCTTCAGGAAGAGAGTGATGAGGCATTGGAACAGGTTGCCCAGGGAAGCTGTGGATGCCCCATCCCTGGAGGAGTTCAAGGCCAGGTTGGATCGGGCCTTGGGCAGCCTGATCTGGTGGAATGTGCCTCCTCCCACAACTGAGAGATTGGAACTTGATGATCTTCAAGGTGCCTTCCAACCCAAACCATTCCGTGATTCTGTGATTCTGTCTCCTGAGTCAATATAGACAGGGAAATCACTTACTAGTTGCCATCATGGGCAAAACAGACAGCACTTGAGGAACATTAAATTATTGCTAGTTAAACATAGAGTTGGATGATGAGAAACATTGTCAAAATCTAAAAACATTTTCCCCTCCTTCTCAGGCTAAACTTTACTCCTTCACCTGCAAGTTCTTTCCCTCCTTTCTACCAAGTGAAGCAGGGAGATGGAGGCTGGTGGTCAGTCAACAACAGTTGCTCTCTACTGCTCCTCCCTCCTTACACTTTTCACTGTATCAAATGTGGGCCCCTCCATGGGCTACAGTCCTTCAGGAAAAACTGCTCCAGAATAAGTCCTTTATAGGCCACTGTTCCTGCCAGAAAAGTTGCTTCTGCATGGGATTCTCTCCATAGGCTGCAATTGCTATTATGAATTTCCTTCAGCACAGGTTCTCCATGTGCCTCAGCTTCCTTCAGGAAATACACACTGGCTCCAGTGAGGGGCTCTTCATGGGCTGCAATGTACATATCTTCTCCACCCTGGTAGTCTCTGTGGGCTACAGGGAAATCTCTACCCCTGTGTCTGAGGCACCTCCTCCTCGTTCTTCTTCTCTCACCTTAGTGTCCACAGAGCTGTTTCTTTCACTTATTCTCACTCCTCACTGCTGTGCAGTGTTTTGCCCTTTCTTAAATATGTTTTTACAGCAGCACCATCATCTTGGAGGATAGACTCAGCTGTGTCCTGTAGTGGGACTCTTGTAGCTGGCTGTCATGGGGCAGTCCTTTTCCTCTTCTCACAGAAGCCTTCTCTGCCATCCTGTGCTGCTGCCTAATCTTTGAAATATATACCCAACACAGAAGTATATCCTTTTTCCCTCCTAAATACACTTCTAGATTTACTCTTAAAATATAAGATGAGTTTCATACTGATAAATGCCTATGATACTGTCACAACACGGACCCACGAGCCACACACTTGTGTCCGGCCCTGAAGGGGGGGAAAGTGGATTCATTTCTCCGTGTGGTGATCCGGAGGCCAATAAGGTCATTCCCAGGTTGAATATCAAAACAGTATTTATTTCTGGTTCTGGAAAACCTAAACACACCAAGATACCAGGGCGCACAACAAAGACACAGAGGGGTGCAACCACCCAAAGTTACAGAAAAGAATCCCCCAAAACAACCTGAGTCCCTAGGATCCGATCCAACACGCACACCATGAGGCAATTGGCAGGGGTTGGGGGTATAGAGAGAGAAAGAGAGAGGGGGGGGGAAAGAAATCACCACATTGAAGGCAGCAGACTATCTCAGGAACACGTGGTCTAGGCCGCTGCTCCAATCAAAGTGTATGAGTCAGTGCCAGCATGGAGGTGAGCCCCAACCCCTCTCTTCTGAGTCCTTTTTATCTCCGTGTTTTGGCGGGCTCCAGAAGTGAGCAGGTGGAGCAGGGGGCTAGCGGGGCCAGCAGCAATGGCTGCATCCCCTCCCCCCGCCAAAGCCAGCTCTGGGGTCTCACTTCACCCCAGTGAGGGAGAGCTGTACCTGCTCCTGCACTGCCCTCAGCTGAACCGTGGCACCACAGGCAAGCTGGTGCCACAAGTGGGCAGTCCTCCGGCAAAATGTTCAAGGCAAATAAACAAACACAGTCTGACTTCACAGATAGTATAGGTAAAGATAAAGTATTTTTGTGGGGCAGCTTCTACCTTGAATCATGGATGAAAGTGCCTGTTATATATGGCTCTACTAATGGTGTTCACAAAATATATCAGCTTGATTTGAATAATGTAGAAGTTTTGCTGAGAAAGTAAGACTAGGATGTAAATTTGAGACAGAATTAAATCTCAGTTCTATCAAACTGAATATGATTAGTACCTGTCTGGGCAAAGTTTTCTTTGGATAAAGTTTATAATCAAATAAGACAACATTGATGAGCTTGTGGATTAATTTGCTAATGTGTCTGTGAATTTGAAAATAATTGAATCTTCATTTTGAAAGTAAATCTGATAACCAAGGAAGAATTGTTTTGAATAAAGTGAAATGGAAACAACTAAACACATTTACATAAGACAATTTCAATATGAATTAGTTTTGATTTTTAAAAGCTACTAGATTCCATTTTGAGAAGGCAGGAGTATTATGTCGTCTTTACTTTGTAAACAGTGTGTTTTTACCATGTTTACTATTGATGGCATACTGCCAGCCACTCCAGAAGTAGACTCTGCATTACTACACAGACAACCATAAACATCAAAGGACATTGAGACTATGAAGCTCCTGCTCAAGACGTGATGTAGTTCCCAGGTTCAGTCCTGCCATCTTTACTTTCATGAGATCACAGTGTGACCAGTTCTTCCATAGAGTATTGAGAACTGCCTTATATTTGTGGCTTTCCTCTAAGGGCAGCAATACCACTGAGCCACAGTGGTTGCTTACTTACATGTTAACATGCTCATCTTCCAAAGCTAAGTAGCTAGTGTCAAACATGTCATTTAGGTCTTCTGGCTACTGTCTTCACTCCTAGCAATTGAATCCAAATGTTTCCTTTACATAAACATGAATAACAACCTGCTGTTTTTCAAGTAAAATTCATTTATTTGAACAATGCAAAGTGAACCTCATTCCTAGGAAACAGGTTCATAGTTATAGGTCAACAATTCTGAAAGGTAAGACACCTGCATTAGTGTATTCTGAATGGCTAAAATTATTCCACTGCATTCTAACACTTAATAGTATGCCAAAGTAAAAAGCCCTATTATCTCTCACTGGAGAATAACCTGCTCTTAGAAAATGGACAAATAGTAATGCTTGGAAAAATCTGCTTAACAATTCAAATACTTCTACTAGCTTTCATTGCTGACAGATTAACACACTTCACATACAGGCTGGATTTCTACAGGTTTTTTTTTCTTGAATACCTTCTAAAGCATTGCAATGCTGTGCAAGCACGAGAATAATGAATACACCGCAAATCAAAAATGTGTTTTTCACAGAGAAAAGACTATTTATAAACTTACAACAGCAATTTCTTCATACTAATCTTTTTAAAACTATGATTGTGCCTGGCTAGTTTAATTACAAGTTTGTGATTAGCCTTACTGGTGATTAACTTGTAGGTTTATAGGTGAACATGCACATATTTATGTAAAATAAGATAGATATTAAAATTCTCTATAAACAAACTCATATACACTGAGTGTCTACAAGTCTTCATGTTAAAAATACAAATGAGGAAAATTAAAGCAAAACAATTCTACTGATATGGCACTGTTCAAGAATTTTAATGGTTCATATCTTTTTAGTGCAAAGTTTGTGTTAAAACCCTTTGATAAAATGCAACTCTGTAATATACTAATGGTTCATCTTGCAATTATTTAATCATATTAAAAATGTTTCACTATAGCAAAATTAAAGTATGAAACATAATAGAAAAGAATGATTATACTGTGTAACAATTCAGTTTGCATATGCAAACTCAACTCATGCTGGGTTCATTTAAAAATCAAGGTTACTGTGAAATCATTGATACTTCAAAAATTGCCAGCAAAGGCATAGCTCTTCTTTGGAATTTCTTCCATACTAGCCAAAAATCTTTTCCTGTACCACGGTTTTTTTAGACATACAGTGGAAACAAAGAAGTTCCTGTCTTTTATATCTGCTGTCTCATATAATACTGTTGCAAAACAACAAAGCATTCCACATTCATATCATAAAGCTTGCCACATTTTTATTTGATCGTCAGAGCAGAATTTTATTGATGATCTCATGAAATATCAGTATTCATTCCATTATATCTGAGTACTTAAACTTCATCAAAGTCATCTAAATTAAAGACTTTTATAGAGTTTGTTTTGTCACTAGTGTAGCTCTGAACAGTTAGTTCATGAAAAATCCACTAAATACTAGGAGAAATGAAAAAGGGTTTTGTAATTCATCTAGCAATTTACGTTTTATATTTCAACATGGCCCAGAAAAGACATGCACATTATTTTTCAAAAGAAGTGCTGCTCTTGGCAGGCACAAAAGACAGTTTAGGACCAGAAAACTCAACAAAATTTTTCTTGCATGATCTCTTCATAGTATTCTAAAAACTCTGCCCAACACTGTCACTACTGTACTCTATTGCCATCATATTATCTTCTGCAATAATAAGCAGAACACAAAATTTTAAGAACACTGAATATTTTTAAACCTATAAATACACAAATACTGATTTGTTGTGCTGTGGTACTGTGCACTGCATCAAAGATCTTCATAGGAACAATTTATTTGCATTAATTAAATTTGAATTTCATCACAGATTTTTCATAGAATCAGAGAAAGATCAGGTTGGAAAAGACCTTTGAGATCATCAACTCCAACCACACCTGTCCACTACTAAATCATATCTCTAAACCCTCAATCTACCCACCATTTAAATACCTACAACCACCTCCCTGGGCAGCCTGTTCGAGTGCTTGATAACCCTTTCTGTGGAGATATTTTTTCTAATGTTCAATCTAAACTTCCCCTGATGCAGCTTAAGACCATTCCCTCTTGTGTTATCACCTATCCTTTGGGAGAAGAGACCATCACTCACTCCTCCACAATGTCTTTGTAGGTAATTGTAGAGAGCAATAACGTCTCCTCTCAGCCTCCTCTTCTCCAGACACCTTATCATCACCATTAATGAGTTTGAGGCTGTCGAAAATCTCTCTCACATACAGGGCTACGCCATCTCCTCTCCTTCCTTGCCTATCCCACCTGAAGAGTCTGTAGCCAACCACAGCAGCACTACAGTTATGTGAGTCATCCTACCACATTTCTGTGATGGCAATTAGATCATATATTTTTGGTGTGCCATTCATACATTTTTCCACAGTGTTTACTTACATATTTTTAATAATTGAATTGATAAAACTATCACTGTGTTAGTTTATTTATGTGCACATGTTCAGATAGCAGATCAATGACCAACAATTACTAAATATGTATATTGTTCTTATCTGTTTAACAGACTATTATCATCTATTTGATGGATTAACATATGCATGAGAGAGAGCAAGAGAAGGAGGAGGAGAAATGAAGTAACTTGTGTTTCATGTACATGACAATTCTAGCACATTTAATGCACAGTTCTATCACTACCTAACAAATTTAGATAAATCCTTCACAACTGCTAAAATGACAGAATTTGTCTAGGAAAGGTAAGACACCATAAAACAGAAAATAAGAACATCGACACTTACTGCTGGTGAGTGAGAGTTCATGAATCTTTCATATCAGGCTTTTGCTGTGAGACAACGATGAACTACTTTCTGAGATGTCAAAGTCCTTTGTTACAGCCTGGCATTGGGAGAGAACACCACTGGTCTCCAACAGACTGGCAGGTCTAGCAGATTCACTCCTGAAAATTTAATGAGAGAAAGAATTAAAAGTTTTTATAGAGCAAGTTGGAGCAATAAGAGAGTTCTATGCTAGGTACAGGGAGCTAGTTGAAGGTATGGAAATACTTATATGATAACATTCACAAAGAGAAGGAGGCTTGTATAAATAAGATGTGCATGTATATAGAACAGATGATGGAGTAAGATTTTCATGGTGTGATGGAGGTCAGTGTCACCCAAAATTTTCCCTAGAGGTAATGCAAGTGTAGGGCAGAGAAGCCAGGATTTTTGTTCCTCTATGAACTGAGAGTCAGCTCAAGGAAGTATTCCTATTTGAAGGCAGGGGGAGGAGAGGATGGGGAGGGGGACAGGGACAGGAACACAACTTTCAATACACATACATTTCCAGAATATGTCTCCAAAAGAATGACTAAGAAATAAAATATCTCTGTGTTTCCTCTTGGAACTAATTTGGAGTTACTTGGGACATTAGGTCAATACACCAAATTTGCTTTGGTGTTGAGAGTCCTTGGCAGGAATCTTTAAAATATATAGCAACTTGTAAAATTCAAGTCATGCTAATACTGAATGTTGGCAGGGAGATAAGAAAATATCAAGCAGGTGATGGAGATTAGTTTGTTGCTGAAGGTCCCACACAAATTTCAATGGGAAGGAAATAACCCACCAATGGATCTTAAAGAGTACCCAGCTTAGGAGGAAGATGCTTGAATCAACATTTGCTTAACATCAAAAAGGATACACAGTCAGGTGGTAAGCACTCTTAAGAGGTCTCAAGTTTAGCCTCCTGCCCAAAGCAAGGCCAGTTTTGGGATGAGCCCAAGCTACTTAGGATTTCTGTCTCATAGCTCTTGAAAACTCCAAGAAAAAAGACTGGAGACCCTTACTGGGCAGCCTGCTTCACTGCTTGACATTTTCCATCAGTAAGAAGATTTTCCTGTATCCTGTCTGTTTCTATCCTCTTTCACCATATTGCCTCTCATCACCCTGTATGCATCACTGTGATAAACCTGGCTCCATCATGTTGTCGACTTGCCTGTGTGCACATCCAAGCAACTATTAAGTTCTCCCAAAACTGTCTCCAGGCTGAAAAAGTGCCAGTACCTCAGTCTCTCATCACAAGGCAAGTGTTTCAGCTCCCAGGTAGTTTAGTGATATGACAATGTGGCTGCCCCATTACTGTTTTGAGTCATCTCTTGCTGGTCACTGTCAAGATGGGATATTGGGCTGCCTGGACCTTTGGCTTAGAATCATAGAATCATAGAATCATCAGGTTGGAAGAGAGCCACTGGATCATCGAGTCCAACCATTCCCACCAATCTCTAAACCATGCCCCTCAGTACCTCATCCACCCACACCTTAAACACCTCCAGAGAATGTGAGTCTACTGGGTAGCAGCATACAATGAGCAGCCCAAGCACTGTGGCTGGGTGGAGTTGGGAAAGCCTTAGCTATGATACTTGAGTTTATAATAGGTTGTAAGGACTCTGTTTTTTTATGCTAATGAGGAAGCTGGCTAGTGGAGGTGGAAAATGCACCCTGGCAACATGGTTATATGGTTGGGTTGTGACCAATGAATGTTTGTTACTAGGGCAGAATCAACCAATCAATGTTTGGTGAACTTGGGATATAAATACAGCCAGTTAACCCAAAATAAAGCGGCTTCACTCTGATCATATTGATCGTTGTGTCATCCCGTTTCTTCCATCGTCAAATGAGTCAACAACCTCCCTGGGCAGACCGTTCCACTGCCTAATGACCCTTTCAGTGAATAATTGATTTGTTTGATTTTTTAATGTGTTTAATTTGATTTGCTTGATTTGTTATAAACATTTTTACACCTTGAAACTATTGATGGAGTCTTGCTGTTGACTGTATGAGTGTTACAACTGTGCACACTATACTTTAGGATAGTTGTTTGTACATATTGACCCATAGGTAATATATATCCTCCTTAAGGTACATGATGTACCTAAAATATTAAGTAATAACCACACTTAAAGTTCAAATAAAAGATTTGCAGGCTATTAACTCAAAAGATAATTTTTCTTTGTTTTCCCTTATATCCAGTTTCTGATGCATTACATATTTCATATTATGCATTTTAGTGATTCAATACAGTGTCACATGAGAAAAATAAGAACAGAAAAAGATTAAAGTTGAACACAAGTTCCCACACTTTCTAGACTTTTTTTATTATTACCTGCCATCACATAGCCAATTACCTACACAAGTGATTTTTGGTGGACTTGTTATATATATACATTTTGTGTATTGTATATATATGCACATAACATGTATTATTATTGTATATATTATTATATATATAAAATATATCCATTTTATTAGACTATTAATATTCATTAGCAATGAGCACACATTTTTCTAGTTTAATTTTCTTTTTTATTATTATAAAATCATAAATATGGTAAAGCATAGGCTAGTCTACTTGTTAGTAACTTCCAAGTTGTATCGAATATATTAGCTCTTTGTGTAATATACAGGTAGTGGTCTGCACCGTTTAGCCCCAGCAGTGGCCAACGCCTCCACACAGACAGAGCTGCTGAAAGGAGAGGCTCCAGTGCAGAGTTAAGACTGCAGAAGTGCCTGGATCTTCTTCCTGTGGCAGGGGCAGGTGGTAGAGCTGCCTGCAAAAGGCTTTCTCAGGTGGAGAATCTCCTGCATCAGGTGGCTGAGCTGCAGAAGGCAGCAAGAAAGCTGTCTAGTATCAGGAAGGCTGAGAATGAGCCAGATACTTGGTTCCAAGTGTAGTCTGCTGTGGACTCACAGCCCATTGCCAAACAGCCAAAAACTCTCCCACTGGCACACACAGAAGAGAGGGAAGACAATAACAAGAAGAATTGAAACTCACAAGGGCAAGGACCAGCAGGAGTAAAAAGCTTTTCCCAAAGCCTGAGGTGTCCTTTCATAACTGCTTCAGTGCTCTGAAGACTAAAGAGAAAATATCCATCACATCCACAGAGAGGCTGCAGTTGAGCAAGGCAGCCCTATCACCTCCCTGGGTACTAACAATTAAAATGAATCAAAGGTAACAGGTGACTGTAGTGGGAGACTCGCTTCTGAAGTGTACAGAAGCATCCATTTGCTGACTCGACTCACTCTCCAGAGACACATACTGACTATCAGGGTCACATATCAGGGGTCTTACCAAGAGACTTAGTAAGCCTAGTACAGCCCACTGAGTAGTATCTGGGGCTATTGATTAGCATAGGCACCAGTGATATAGCCAGGAGCAGCCTAAGAGGCATCAAGAGGGATTACAGTGTCCTAGGTGCAGTAGTAAGGGACCCTGGATCTCAGGTAGGTTTTTTTCATCAGTTGTCCCAGTCAAAAGAATGGGGTTTGAAAGGGCCAGTCAGGCATGGCAAATCAACAAATGGCTCCAGAACTCATGTCACAACCTCAGATTTGGCTACTTGGGCCACAGGATTCTGTTACTGCCCTGATCCCAACAGACCTGCTCAGCAGGATGCCACAGGCGGCAGCGGGGGTTGTGGGGTGGGAGTGGGCGGTGTGTGTAGGTTTCTTTTGAATGTTTGCACAGCAGTCCAAAGTAATAACAAATCACTCCAGGGGTACAGTCAAGATACACCATTCAGTCTGAACAGAGACAAAGTTAAAACTCTTAATTTTATCTCAATAAAAGAGACAACTCACATTCCAATCTGTACATTGAAAGCAGTCAAAGTAACAAACACTTTTACAACAAGAGCTTGGATACAACCAAATCCACCCAAAAGTGGCACGGAAGAAAAGTGTTCTGGGTAAAGTAATCCCATATACTTCTATAAAAGTGATCAGCTAGCATGACTTGTTTGTGGAGTATGGGTGACCTGGAAGTGCTTGAGACATATTCAGCATTTTGACATTCCTTATTGTATCACAGACTGATTTCTTCACAGACTAATTGTAACCCTCTAGCCATCTCGTTTACACAATATTTATGTGCATTAGATATAAAATGTGCAATTAAAAATAATTACAATAAGTTTTCGAGTTGAAGTTTCAAGTTAAGCAGAAGGCAGTATATTTTAACCTAGTACTTTCACACCATTTAATTGTAAATGTGGGACTTACTGACACTGTGTTGTGGATGTGGGAAATAAAAATTGTTTATTGAGGTAAGATAAATTCTAGAAGAAAAGCTCATGAAAGATTGTTACACAGAAATGTGAGTATAACCCCTTGTATGGGTACTGTTTATGCTGAAATTGCTAGAAATGCAGAAGTGTAAGCAGAAGAATATATTGTGTATTCCCTGTACTCTGACACGCTTCTAGTTCCTGATCCCAGCAGGAGTAGGATACAGGGCTGGCCAGACCTTCATCAGTGTAGGCATTTGTGTGTTTAATTCACCTCAAAAATATTGTATTGGTATTTTCACATGCCACAGTTTCATGTGTAGAACAGTGTAGGTTAAACATTTGTCAATGAGGAAAAGAAATAAGGTCTAGCAATTAGTTTGACCTTATGTTCTCAGTGCAATGTAAATCAGAACTCCATTAAATCAGCAATGCTACAACAAAACAGAAGTGATAAAGAAGGCACAATGACACTGCATGGTTACCTTAAATTTGCTGGATTTCAGTTCTGGATATTTGGTTGTTTGTTTGGGTGGTTTTTTGGAAGAGAGTAAGTTTGTTTGTTTGTTTTCTTGTTACAAGCTGAATAAAAGAAATGAAATTTCATACACATTATTTCCACCTCTACCTTCTTCCTGATTTGCATACAAACCCTGTTATTTTAACATATCTAAAATTTACTTTCAGGTGGAGATCTGCTTATTATTTCTCTCTCACTTTCCACTGAAATGCACATTTTATTTGTTACGTTCACGTTCGGAATGGTGCCTTGCAGTACAAGATTTCTTTTTCAAACTACCAGTAATACTATATGAAATGTTATATTTGCACTCTGAAGCCCTGATACACATGCTTTCATTGGGTTGTCATAGTCTAAATATTCTGCCCACAGTCACATTTATTTCTAGAATATTGAATGTTTGTGCTGGTGTTGGAATGTGATACTTTTCATTAGAATGGGGTTCTCCCCAAGGAAATGAATAAGAACAGAAGATCTAATTGGAAATTCCCCAGTACATTAACCCTGAATTTCAAACTTATGCTATGGTATTATTTAAATAGCATGATTTAGAACTATATCTTATGGAGTTTTACGTATATGTATGTACAAACAGTAACTCCTACTGGTCTGCTGTTCATCTTCAAATCTCAGATATGTTCACAATCTGAGACACTATTCATCCAAGAACTTAGAAACATATTATGGTAGCCGGCTTGGAGTCATAGTTTGGGTGAACATCCTTAAGTAATTTTTGGCCCTTCCTTATCTCACTGCTATAGAGATCTACTACGGTGTTTGCTAACATCTTTATCACCAGATATAACTGGGCTCTTATAACTGAATAATAACATCAATAAGGAAAACAATTTTTTCCACTTATTCTTTAGTGTAGAAGTTGCACAACAGTTTAGGCCCTCATGGTTTACTAGTTGAATAGATAAATAAAAATAAAAAGATACAATTTGGCATCTTGGAAATGTTGTATCACTGATTTTTAACCTAGCAACCAAAGAGTTTTCCTTATGAAATGCAAATTTATTTCAATCTTTGGCCTCAAAATTGTGTCTGCACAATCTGTGGATTATGTGCCAAGAGTTTTTTTGACTGACTCCTCTAGCTGCTTTCACACCTATTTTCAGCTTATCTGCTAACAAGAGATACTACTTGGTTGGTGTAAATTGATCAGGCAACCTGCAGATAAAGGGTTTTTTAGTATAATATGGTCTTTTGAGTCACATTGTTCTCATATCTTCATCAGATATCTCACACATCAGATACTACATAACATTTTGTAACTTTGACTAGAAATCAATAGCTGTGTGCAGTCCGAGGCTAAATCTTGAAAACTCAAAAGAGACACAGACAGTAAATCATGCACAGACTAATTTTAAAATATGGAGAATGTCATAGAAAAAAAAAAGCCTGTTGTTACTTAATGCTAATTAAAAGCTGAACAGTCATTTTGGCAAATAATAACAGCACCGATTCACTCTGAAAGCATTAGGGAAGACCCATGCCTCATGTTCTTGTGATAGTTAATCTATGTAAATTGAAACTGGAACTTTAAGGTCCAGCTCTAAGGGTATTTCCCATGGAACACTGATCATAAGCGTCATTGCCAATAGCTCTTTGTGTAATCATATTGAAAGTCACTAAAACACTGAACTACTGGTATTGCTGCAGCATGCCACTGTGCTACAAAGCTCTTCAGCTCTGATTTTAAAACATGTAAATAAATAAAAAATAAACACATCCTGTAGAGTGCAATAGCCAATGGTAATCAGTGAACTGAATGAGTGTCACATTCAAACAAAAAGCATGAGCACCTTAGATACTGTACTTGATACCTACGGAAATATAAAAACCACTGTGTTTGAAACTGGCATTGTTTCTAGAGTTTTTTAAACTAGTGGCTCTAATGGGCAACAAAGCCTCTTCAATTTTTAGGTAACTCTTCCTCAGTTCTTTGAAGAATATTCTGAGAAAACAGCACTAAGTGAAAATGAGTATTTGGGAAAGAAGTTTCTGCTGGAACAAACATTCATCACATAAGAAGTATGTCACATTCTATTTCCTTTTTCATTCTTCCAGCACAGGAAAAAATAAAAGAGGAGAGAAAAAGAGAATGGGCCTCAGTGTCTATACTGCAAGATAATTCTACATCAAAAACCACCTAAAGAACCGTGAACAGGATTTGGGGATTGGTGAAAGTGTTTCACTGAATACTACTGATTGCTAGAATGATGCAGACACAAAGTACTGAAATATCCACCCTCAATATTATTTTGATAAGGTAATAAAAAGACAGAAAAGCTCATATAGTGTTTGGACAATAGGTAACATAACTACCTGAAACAGTTCCTTTGGATGAAAAATGCAGTCCATTCATTTTGAGAAGAACTTGCTGAAGTTTTAGTATGACAGCAGAGATCATTTGGGAATGATATTAATCAAAATACAGTGGGCACTATCAGTTGGATATAGAACTAGGAGGTTTCCTGTTCACTTTCAGTGAGGTGCTAATGGAGTTTTATTTGACCCTGCCAACCACTCTGTGTGCTCTAATACAGCTCATAACAAAGGACATTTAATGTGATTTATTTAAACCACTGGCTATTTAAGAACATCTCTTGGTATGTTATTATTGCCCATATTTAAGAGAAAGGAACCCTATTTGCAGCAAGGGCAAATGAGATAGTCAAGATTTGCCTCAGGTGGTCTGCAACTTTTATATTCCTGCAACTTTTATATTCCTGCAACTTTTATATTCCATCCATCTTAAAAGATTACCCATTCTTAACTAGAAGTATCAGCTAACACAATTGTTTGAAACTTGTGTTGTTACTTCTACTGGTGTAAAGGAGAAGAGGGTGTAATGAATCCATGAAAAGGCAGACTGGCCAAGAATTGTTTCTGGTTAAGTCACTTGTGCAACACCTAGTTTCCCTCAGACACAGAAGGGAAAGAGAATACTTTTCTTTTGCTGTGAGGTGTAGGGTATTTATCTTCTTTTGCTGAAAAACTAATAAGCAGAGGAAGAAATCATTTCAGGTCTGTATTCTGAGGCATTTATTTTGCTGATTTCCTCTGGCTTCCTCAGCTAGAATAATCATCAGTAACAGGTGCATGCTTTGTTAGCTTTGAGGGCACTAGTAACTGTTTTTTGGTTTCCTTCTGTTATCAGCACATCTTTTTATTCAACACTTCCCAAATGCTCCTTCCTCTCTCCATATTCTGATGCTTACCTTTTCTCTTCCCTCCAATTAATTCTGAATAAATCAAACCTGTGAAATTTTTCTTCTGAAGAAGCTTGAATCCATTAGAATCCATTAAAATTAAAACCTGTGGAGATCTCTTGTCAGAATAGAATACTCTCCTTCTTGAGCAAACAGATAAGGCTAGTTAGAGCATGCATTTTTCTCAACATGGGACACAATCTACTTATTTGAATGTTTCATGTTGATAGTATTCAAATGAGTTCATCAGACATTTTCATTTAATATTTGTTAATCCTTTCACCTGGGGTCAGATTGCACTTCTCTCTTTTTATCTTTTTTTTCTTTTTTTTTCTTATGACAGCAGGGATAACTCCTAAAGCTTAAATGAGAAACTTTGCGGGCGACTAAGGTAAACAGACCTTTTGGAACTTATGCTGTGTATATGAATATATAGACAATATAGAGGATGTTGGAATAGATGGCCTTTATGGTACCTTCCAACCCATACCATCCTATGATTCTATGAATATGTAAAATATGGTAGGTGTTTATTTTATTAGTAGTTCTAATATTTTTTTGGTACCAATTCAATATGAGAAGAAAGGAAATGATGTAATGAATCTTCACAGATTGCTGCAGAACAGAGTCTTTTTTCCCTCTTCTTTGTCATTATTGTTGAGGTTTTTTGGTAATTGGTCTATTGAAGTCTCCACTTGCTACTTTACAAAGCCATGATTGTCATTCTACCAAGATATGCAGATTGCAATTGCTGTTTCATTTGTTGGCTGTACATCAATAAAAGTTAAGACTGTTCCACTGAGGTAGCACAAAGCTTTTTAATAAGTCAGCAGTTTTGAGCCTATAAAAAACCATCGATGTAAATGTAGGTCAGTGAATTTTACTGCTTGCCCAGAGAAAAGTAGCTACAAAATTTGTTAAAATTTTCTGGTACGTAACAGTTTTAATACCCAAATAAGTCCCCTAATTGCAAACTACTTATTTTGTGCATAATATAGAACACCTGAAAATGGAGATGTGAGCATAATATAGAAATAACTAGTAATATCAATAATACAAATTAAAGTTTAGATTCCATTTTTCTTTTACTCAACTGTTGATTTATTATTGAAAAAGAGTAATATTTTATTCAAAATTATCAAAAGAGGCTGTTTCATAGAGTCAGATTATCTTGCCACTGGACATTGTGCTAGGGCAAAAGTATAACTGGATTAAAAAATTTTTGGAAGACATGATGGTAACTGTTAAAAGAAATTATCTAAATGCTACCTAATGAGTGATTGACAGGAGACGGAAGGGCATTCTAAGGGGCTACTCTGTAACTGAGCTCTTTCCTAAACATCTGCTAGTGGTAACTGTTAGAGCATGGTTGGAGAGCTAGATGGCTAGTGTGGCTATCTCTGAATTAATTTCAAAATGTAGTGCAGTGGAAGTAGATCAGCAAAATGAAGCAACTGGTGCTGTGTGGTGTAAATGTGTCATATGAGCATTATTTTGGGTTTGTATCTGACTAGATTTCATCTGTTCTCAAATATGTTATACTCTCTGAAACCTACGTTTCAAAATGTCTGAAGGCGTATTCCCCAACAGACCTCTGTTTTCACACACAGAATCACACA
>WAAB01009886.1:69711-102869 GCA_013389865.1 Piaya cayana | reverse complement strand
GCTAAGCTGTTTCCTCGGAAGAGCGTCTGCATGGAATCTGCGAGTTCAACTTCCTTTGAAAACATATTCCAAAGCAGCTGGTAGAGCAAGTGTCGGGAATCAAAGAGTGTGACCAGGACACGAGCTAACTCATCCTTAAAAGAGGCAACAAAATGTTAATGTAGCAGTGAGCCAAAGCAAACCAAAAAATACAATTATGAAAGAAACACAAAGCACTTTGTACTAATGCTTTACATTTGCTTTGGGTCTTGCATGTAAGTATCAAATTAAGCATATGTAATCGCTCTTTAAGTCTGCCCCATGATATCCAGTCATACAAATTCATAATGGTTAGTCTAGACAGATAAGCAGTTATTCTGCTCAATAACAAAGCCTAATTCATCTTGCTAAAATCTAGATGTGCAAATACAGCCCTGTCCACCTGCACTACTGCACATACAATCTGTAATATACAACGAGCCCAAACAGATGCGTTCATTACAATAACCGCATATAGAATTATTCCTTGATATTAATTAAAAATTGACTATGGGAGTGTAGTTTATGATCAAGATCCAGAACACTTCTAAGGACTATGCTAAGTAAAGTTAACTATCATGAAAGGCAGGTCTAATCTCTCTTTAGCAGACTGTTGTTAGATCCTTAAAGTTTGCACTATTTTTTATTTCAAGTCTTAATATTTTGAAAAATGTAGGAAATAAAAGGCATGAATCAACTTACCCACTGAGAACAAGGCACCACATTGGCTAAAGCCATAGCAATAGGAAGCTCCCCCTGATCACCCATCATTGTAACCAACTCCACCAATCTCTCAAACCGATCTGCTAGCACTGTTTCTGCTAAGGTATCAAATTCTGTTCCCTGCTGCAGAATTTTGGTGAGGACTTCCATAAACGTAGCTCTTGTTTGGAGGTCTTTATGATAGCCCAAGCCTGATTAAAAAAACCCAGAACTACTAAGGAAGATGCAAAAATAAATTAAATACCAATGTCTTCATTATGTATTCATTTATGCACAGTTATCGCTCGCTACTTTACCTATTGAGTGCATAAGACCACTGTCCACATTTGCATT
The DNA here is from genome assembly GCA_013389865.1 of Piaya cayana. Lineage (NCBI taxonomy): Eukaryota > Metazoa > Chordata > Aves > Cuculiformes > Coccyzidae > Piaya > Piaya cayana. Next base: position 101,795 of record WAAB01009886.1, on the reverse strand, counting down.
GAGTAAATTTGACATGGCAAGAACAGTGCAGTGCCGTAAGGAAGCGAGTCTTCGCGACATTCCACGTTTCCTGCCACCCGTTTGGGCGCTTTCATCTTCAACTTCACTACAGTCATTTAGAAGGTTCATGAACAGTGTGAAGTATCTAAAGAAAAAGGAAAACACTAGGATAAGACAAACAGATTCTGCAAAAGCAACTATCTGAAGAGATAGGTATAAAGTAGCAAACAGATAACAATCCTTCCAACAGTCTCCTAACCGTCCCAAGGAATCTCTTTTGTGGCACAGTCCAACTTTTCACTTGTGCTCTAACAACCAGAAAGCATCCTCCCAACATTTGTATGCAAATCTTTGAAAATGGAACAAGCAAATGTCGCAAGGGTGTCTTTACAGAGAGATGACTTGAAGGATATTAAGTTTCATGGATACCAAAGCAAGCAAAACATTCATGAATTAAACACAAATCTATGTTAAGCAGAAATTAAGCTAAATTCTGTAATTATTTCCTAAATAAAAATGTTTTCATTCACCTAGGAGGCAGAGGTTTGTGAACTGGGATTTACAAAAGGTAATTCTTGTTTGGATAATACAATTATTTCTGCTAGGAAAAAAACCCCATAGTTTGTAATAAAAGTCATACGGTACATCTGCTTAGAGTCAACGTATTGAAAAGTAGTTGAAAGTCATTATTTACTTAAGAAACAACTGAGATTTTGCTTCCATCAACTCAACACCATCTCCTTCTTCAGGCTGTAGTGGAAGTCCAGCAAGAAGGGAGACCACTGCTTCCATACTCGCTTGGTCTAAATCTCTGAAAAATAGTTTTAAGAAGCCGTGAATTGGTTCAGCAGAATCAGTCTCTCCTTCCCCTTCATAATTCTCCCTCCTGGTACCAAGCCACTTTCCCATATACATCTATATGGAAGTGAAAGTAATCTTTTTTTTTTTTTAAAAAAGTTTACTTTACCAGAACTTTACTAGAATAGTTCTGTTGATCAGGAAAAAAAACTTCAAGTAATACATCTACTAAGAATAAAACTGCAAACCAAACTTGTAACTAAAAATCCCGTTAAGTATGAATTCAACACTATAACATCAGATGATTTTATTCTTCAGAATGTATATGAAGACACAGCCCTAGCAAATAAAATGTTAAATCAGAAAAGATATTAAAAAGAATGAAATAAATTCAGTAGAAAACCAAAATCTTAAAAGCCATCTTAGTTAAGATTGTGCATTAAATACATTTCTGTTGCTGCTCTAGTTTCAACGTTCGTCTTTTCCTTAAGACCACAAGCACTAAGGGAAGGTCACAGGAGTCAGCTCAGGTGTGGGAATACCAAATGCCACTGGAAACGTTCTTAGCAACTTTAGATCTAGTCTCACAGTATTCTGTCTTACCTTGTCAGGCATTTCACATCCTCATCCGTTGCTTGATTAGATGTTCCCATAACCCAGTCTGTCAAATACTCCACCATTTTGTTCCTATTACATACAGATATGTTGCTTTAACTTCGGGTTTTTTTCAGTTAGTTTTTTCTTTCTAAACACTCCCCCCCCCAACTTGCTACTGTTGGCATCATTCTTAATTATTACAAATTCAGTTAAGAACTCTTTGAACAACCACACACTGAAGACAAACCAGATTAATATTATTATAGCAAGTGATACCCCAGTCTGCACTCACATAACTTTGTGTGTTTAGTATCCCCACAATCACACCAAAAATTTAATGCAGCACTAGACTAACTTATTCTTGAAGACAAAGGTAAAAGTAATATCCCTACACCAGGAAAACTGGCATCACAAGCGTACTGGATGATGTTTAAAGCTGCATCCTGTCCGCATCACACCATCCTCGAAGTTATACACTGCAATATTTACCTAAATTTCATTTCTTGGCAAAATGAAAGGTCATCTCTCCTCTCCATCATTACTTCTACTAACTGACATAGCTTAGTTTTTATTTGAATGGCATGTACCAAATTTCCAAGCACTCGCACATACCTGAAGAAAAAAGCAAAAAGATTAAATTCTCGATGCTGCTTCATACTAGAAGGCCCATACATCTGACACATCTTTTCAGCTCCATGCTGGAACCCACAAACTGCCTGACCCAGCAGATTTGTGTAATGGGTTGGCAAGTATTTGGGCTACGTTTTCTGTTCTCCCAAGTGAGCAAGCCAGCTCTTGCATCAGCTGAAGACCAGTACCAAATTTCCTCTGGTCAAAGAAGTTTTCTATTAGTACTAAACTGCCCTTCAGATGGTTTTTAATCACTAACACCACTGCATAGAAAAGAAACCAGGAAAGCTAAGGAATGGTTAGTTCTTAAAAGTCAAGTAACCCTCCATCTGTGTACTTCGTGCTACAGTGTAAATCATCTCCACGATTACTGAAGTTGTCAGAACCATAAAGAAGAGCATCAGAAAATCAACTATTACTTCTCCATGGTTGCAATCAGAAAATGTACAGGGGGGTCTACTTCACTTCTTGAACTTGTTTGTTGTATAGGAAGGTCAACAGGACTTCTTACCTAACCAGATTTAGCATCATTGTCTCAATACTAGCTTGTCCCAGGTGTTCTGAGCTCCCTTCTGTGTGATTGTCAAGCAAGTTCTTCATTATAGCAATGGTTTGCTCTACAAACTGTGTGTTGGTTTCAGTTAACAAAACCTACAGGAAGAAAATTGCTGGTCTTAATTCCACGCACACAATTCCAAAAACCAGAGTGTCAAATATGCTGCAGCACTTGAAAAATCTAACAGTCAAGTGTTTTTCCAGTTATCACCTAGCCGAAAGAATTCCAGCATACACCAAGATCAAGTATGTCTACAGTACCAGCCGTAACAACTCTGAGACTGTAATCAGAATTCACTAAGAATTCAAGAATGTTTTCAATTACTTGATGTTAAACATAGCCTGTGATCACAAATACAGCAATTACTTATGCAAGCTGTCAAATGCATTCACAATGTGTGCAGGTTTTTTGTATGAAACAAGCAGGTATCAATTTCAACTACCTTTATGAAAGAAAAGACCAACACTTTTTATTAAGACTCAAACGTGAAGGATGATACCAACACCTTACCTGTCCTTGAGAATCAAAGAACTTGCTGATGGTATTCTTCAATTTGTTAAACAGCATAGGATAAAGTGCTGGACTCAACTCCAAACCCACTAGGTCTTTAATATTAGTCCGTATCTGCAGTCCCACTTTCTCGTGGTTACAGACCATCAGAGTCAATAATCGATCGATGAATTTGCTAACAGGAGTCTCTACGTTCCCCTCAGTGGACACCATAGATATCATGGAGCCCTTCCGCTCATTGACCGGGCCCATGGGTGGGCTGTAGGTGGCTAGTCCTGCATTGCTGCGATGCTGCAGGCACACCCCTCCGAGGGCACACAAGAAACCCGTCATGTTGATCCACTCCTGAAGGGAATCTGTGTCAGACAAGTCTATGGAGCCACCGCCACTAACATGTGACATTCGTCTCTTAACAATTGTCTTATGGAGACTTTCGGTAACCTGAAAAAGAACGGCTGAAGATGAAGTCCCTTCAGTTAAACATAACTCAAGGAGAGTGATCAGAATTTTGAAACCTTCTTTAATACATCCTGTCATTTAAAATTCCAGTCTGAGGAATTTTTGAAGATTCACCTTTTATAGTTTATTGTGATCACATGACTATGAATCTCTACAGAGGCACTGTTTTCAGATACACTGAAAAAGCAAGGCTAGAAAGGAGGGTTGCCCTATCAGTTCTGTGCTCTGCACCAGGATAAAGCATATTCAAATCAAGATAGCAAGTTGCTTGTTTAAAAACTTTCAGTGAAAAGGATTTAAGTATTTCTCTATTAGTACTCTAGAGTTTTCAGCAGTCTGTTTTTCAATTTCCTTTCAGTTTTTAAGTTCAGCCTCAACTCCCTCACAGCAGTTTAAGTCAAATTACTTCTTAGTCTCTTAGTAAGCACAGAAGGCAAGTGATTACCATTATTTTTCTGGAAAACTTTCATGGAGCTTAAAACTACCTACAAAACTCATTTTCTTTAAATTAAATAAGCATAAATAGTTATTTTGAATTTCTAAGAGTATGAGAAAAGTTATAGTCACCTGCCCATCTTCCATTTTGGTCTTTGGATAGTTAAGGATTAGCTTTGTCGCTTGTTCCCATTTTGCATGAGTATCCTCCCAGGCCTGAAGTAAGAGATATCAACATTAAACTTCAAAACTACTTGAGGCAACAGTATTTTCTGTTGGTTTTTTGTTGTTGGATTTTTTTTTTTAAAGAAAAAGAGGCATGCAGAGAGTATATAAACCCAGAAGAATGTTTACCTCTGTGTTTCCTGCAGTTGGATGTTCAATGCGTCTTAACAACGCCATCACTCTTTTCTGAAGAGCTGCTCTCCCTAAAAAGGGGCACAGAACAGCTAGCAGCATTTTATGAAAACCCACCAAAATCAAGCATGAGATCTAAATTAACAGAGGAACACAGTCCCTTGAAGTGTTTAGGAAGGATTCTTTTTGCTACACTTTAAAATCATCATGAAATATGTAAGTCAAATTCCCAAGCCTTCCTAGCAATTCCGATAATTAAAATAGTTCAGTGAAAACAGAAGGAATCAAATCAAGAATCACAACCTGTTTAAAAGAACTCAAACACAAATAATAGTCTTAGACAGGTTGAAAGCTATTTTAAGGAATCATAATTCTTACCTGTTGACATCATATTGCTAACAGACGCAAACTCCATGAAGGTATTATAGTTTGGCAAAAAATTATGCACTGAGACTTCATCTACTCCACATCTGATATCTGCTTCCTCACAGAGGTGACGGAAACAGGACATTGCAACAAGGACCGCCTCGATATCCGGGCTCCACAAAAACATGTACAAGGCGACTTCCAATTTTGTTTGGGCTTGGCGACAAATGGGTGTTCCGCTGCATCCTGCCGTACTCTCCTTGGGAAACAGAGAATTCCAGACTTGGTAATATTGCTTATGAATATGGCAATCCCATTAAAATTCAGCCTTATCCAAACTGTTCTTTAAAACAGGTTTTATTCCAGTAGGAATAAGCAATCCTAAACAAAATCAGAGCTCTTACATGCACGAACACAATGGCTTGCTAAGAACCTGGTCCTTCCATGAGGATACCAAGTTCTCATGAAAATCTTGTTGATGCAAGGAAAGTGTACATGGAAGAACAAAATGAAAGTTTTACGTCACAAGAGATGCTCTAAATATCCTCTTCATTTTGTCCCCTGCAGCTAGAACTAGTAGTAAAACTAGGCTTGAGAGACTTAGCTGTCAAATCTTACTAAATGTTTGATTTTATGATCCTTCATGGCACATTTAAACTGCAAGCGATGCTTTAAAAAGTGAGATTTCAGGTTTATTAACAATACACTAATGCATAGGGATACTACGTGCAATCCTAAGAAAAAAATACTCACCAATGCTTTAATTTTAAAAAGTCACACTTTTTTCGAGCCTGAAACATCATCACTAACCAGCACATTAGATAAATACACTACAGAGGATACAGACGTCTACTCCTCCTCAGAAATTATTACTTTTATTTTTAAAAACTACTCTCAAAGTCATTTAATTTAGAGTTGCAGGCAGGTATTTCTCCACAAATGTTAAGAAGAACTATTATTACATTACGTACCACTGAAGAATTCCCCTTCCCTTTCCTGAGGGTAGCTCCTGCAGCACAGCGCATCATCTCTTCGTGGTCAAGAGACATTTGACTAGTTCCACCTCCAGAGACATCATAAAGGAAGAGAACGTGGCAGGAACTCCTATCTGACTGCTATAAAAAGTGAGGGAAGAAACATAATAAATCAAATTATTTTTTTAAAAAGGCTAAAGAGGATAGATTTGGGCAAGGTAAAGAACACACCAACATTTACACAGTGCTCTTCACACTCATGCTCTCTACGATTTATAAGGTTACCCAAATTAATGGTATCTTAGAATAATATTTCCCCTTAAGAAATTATCTGGAGAGTCATCTTTAAAAAAAAATGACCTTGACGTAAGCGCAAAATGATGCCTTTTCCTCCCTTCCTTGAAGCCTCCTGAAAGCCCTATAGGCTTCCTGCTTCAACTCCGCAGAACATATACTAACATAAATATAACTAAAATGTAGATGCAATTAAGTCTAAAGAAGCCAAGTTCACGGGTAGTGTACATTTTATTAATGCAGGAACTGAGACTGTGAAGCAGAGCTCTGTCTTTCTCTGATTCGGATATTAACGAAGATCCTCAGAGCACTGAAAGGAAACACTTTTTTAAAAAACAAATGATTACTTCTTAATTGGAAGAACTATAATATTAAGTATGTTTAATCGTAAAAATAACCTGGTAAATACAAAACAGAGATTCATTTCAATGACCCTAACAGACAGATATTAACGTTTACTTACTTTAGTTTTTAGAAGAAACTTATTCCTACAGATGAGAATCTCCCGCAGCCACTTGAGGATTTCTGTACTGCTGAGCATCTGATGACTAGTTAGTTTCTTGCAGATATAAAAAAGCATTTGTGAACTGTAGCAAAATGAAATGCAGCATTAGCTTTAATAGCTAGTAACAACATTTTTGAAGCTATTACTACTACATTTCACATAGAAATAGGCAATTCACTTGAGTATCCTATACATATACTAGCAAATGTACAACAGATACAATATAGGTGTGTACTTTAAACAACAATCTCCCCTCTGACCCTTCCCACCGCCCAGCTGGCCTTTTTTAGTTCCCTAGAGGAAGTTAAGCGATTTGGGTACTTGTTAGAAGTCCGGACTCCAGGGCTGTCGGTTCAGAAGTCCTCCATTTATCCACAGAACAGATACAGCACAGACAGTGGCAGTACAAGTTTACCTACACTGCTCTGATAACGTGTCTCAACTCTGTTCTGGAAGGAACACATCTAGGGATGTTCCTTCTTCATATCCATTCAGGCCTCACACTCTCTGTTAAAACTGCCAAAGGGTCCAAATTAGTGTCAATTTTAAAGGGTTTTTCCCCCAGCCCGAACAGACCACAAACTCATTTCTAATATTAGAAGTTACACCAATGAGTTTCAGTTATTGCCCATCTAGGGATTGCTCAGCACCAAACCTATCCCATAACAAGCCCCTTGAGCCTCATTTAGCAGTCACACAGGCCAATTTATTGATGCTGGTAAGAGTGTTCCTCTCCTAGACTGTTTTTCCCTTTCTTCTAAAACAAACACCAGTCCCAAGACAGATTACATCATCTTTTTATTTATTTAGTTACTTAGTTTATTTAGCTCCTTAGTTTATTTAGCTCATGCAATTTAAGAATTTAGAGTTTATGGACTCCTACTTTTTGGTTTAGGATTTTGTATAATTTTAACTTCTTTGAACTTTATTTCCCTTAATATTCTCCAAGAAATCAACTGCGACAGCTGCTGCTAAGTTAAAAATGAAAGACAATTTTAACGTATTCTATTTTTTTAAATACTCAGGAAAGGTGAATGGAGATCACAGCTCAGGGCAAACTACTACCTTCTTTGGGTAAGGGCTTTGGAGTCAAGACTAGCAAATCCACACTTCTGGAATTGCTTAGCATTACCTTCCCCTTCAGCCCCAAAAGGTTAAAAGAGAATTTAAATGAGTAGTAACTGTTCGACTAAGGGGCAGTATCTCTAACTTTTCAAAACTATTAATAATTTCTACATCTTTACATCAGACTGAAGAGTCATCAAGAAAACCAGTAAAATGTCTGTAACTATATTGTTTTTAAATTTGAGTAGTGCAAGAAAGATGTAACTTTTTCATGAACACAGATAATTTTGACAGCAGATTCCTGACGATGATGCACGGCTTTCCTAAAACAATCACAGCTATTTCAAAAGAGAAGACAAACTGAAACAGCTCTCTTTCTAATTTATAAAGCTGAACTTACTTACCTTATTTCCCAAAATGTTTCTATAGGTGCATCAGGATTCCACAAGTCAATGCTGTCTAACTGGTGAAGAACTAGCAAGGCCTAAATTTAAAACAAAGCAGAGTATCACTTAAAGGCCGACATTTAAAAGACACGTACAGCACAGAGAAATAGGTGCAATCACATATTAATTACACTGTTTAAAAAAAAGTCTAAATGATACAAAAGCATTTTATATAGTAGATATAAAAGAACAAGAGTTCATTCTTAAACCGTGACAGAAGTGTTTCCTTTTAGTCTTAATTACATGTTTATAATCCAGTCCTAGAGGCTTTACCTTGTAATTCCATACAAATCTGTACTAGTCAAACGGACAAAAGGTTTTTAAAAGACGTGGTTTTTGCTTGAATATTTAAATAACCAGCTGCAAAAAAAAAATAACGCAACCAATCCTACAGATGTAAAATAATAGTGGCAACAATGACATTTCTTGATTTGTCTAGAGCAGCCTTTGTACTCATCATTTGGCACAGAGAACATTTACCCCTTACCTCCATGGCTTCTTGTGCTATATCTGGCATGCTGGATTGTGGAACAAGCTGTACAAGGCCTGTAATTAATTCAGCCGTGCTTCCTTGTGTCTCAGGTCCCTGCTTCCTTGGATTCTAAATAGCAGAAAGAAGACAAGATTAAGTTGTAAAACTTTTTAATGACTGGCCATGCTACTGTCTGATACAGTATATTCCTGAGATTAAACTAGGTGGATTTCTGGATTTTTAGGAGTAACTGGTCTCTTCATAAGCCACGATACCCCTTGCATATTGTATCTTTGACAGAATTGAGATATTTTTAAATTAAATCCTAAACAGATCTGAGAAAATAGAAGATGTAAGATATCTCTACTCATTAAAATTATGACTAAATCCCCCCCTCTTCTATTCCCCACTCCTTTCCTCCTGACCCCCTTCGGGGTTTCAGAGTGTTACACTCCCTTGTGCTGTGTTGCTCTGGTTCTGTAAAGTTTCTTACAATTTCTTTTTGATTTTGTGTTTTTCCTTTGAAAGCACTGAAGTATCATAACCAGATTAAAGAATGAGTAAGGAAGTATCCTGGATGCCAAAGTTTATGGTTTTTTTTTTTTTTAACTCATGTACTAACCTCAAAAGTATTTTACTATGAATGAATAGTGTGATGTACTTACACACAGCAAAAGCTTTGGATCAGCATGGATCAGTTTTACCAAGGATAACAGCAAGAATTTGTAGCTTCTGGTTTCCAAATCAGTTGGTTTTTCTTTAAATTTAAGGCTTGTCATTTTCTCCTTAAATGTAAGACTCTGATGGAAGGAAAAAATCAGCTACTGTCAGTAAGGCAGTCTACACAGTAGCTATAAACATCCTAAGAAGTTTACTTTTTTTAAAATACTTTATAGTTAACGAAAAAGTTTAAAATTATATTAAATGCACTCGAGTAAAGTTACATACCCTTCTGCTTAAAAAAAATCCTTTTACATATGCATGTGCTATCACTTTATTTTATCTTTAAAGTTTAATTAAGAACTGTTTTACTGTTTTAGTGAGGTGCATGTGGACATAAGAAAAGGTTTTGCATAAGACAAACTGCGGCAAAAAGAAAAATGGATAAAAACTAACAAGAATTCAGAGGGATTTCCTCTGGTTTAAGAAAGAAATAAAAGTAAATGTTTCCAAGTAAACATTGATAGATGAAAGGGTAGGGAACTTTTTTCCAAAGGCCAAATATTTTCTTTAGTTTCTGCCATAATGACAGTCCAGGTGATGTATTTTCACTTGAACAGCCTCTGAAAAATGCACCTTTCTGTTTTAAGAAGGTACAGAGTGCATCGGTTCAAAATATCTAGCTTCATCTGAAAAACCAGTAAACGTCTGTACCATTCAACTTCCTCACGAGAAATGGAGGACGTTGTAAGAAACGTATTGAGAGTTCACATAAAGTGCTCTTGTTTGACTCCATCATATCCAACCACTACTGTTCACACAACAGTTAGCAATACAACTCATGTATTTAACAGTCACAGTGTTGGCTGTGACAGAAGGGGGCACAGATTTCAAAAACTGAGTTTGTGTTTCAATCCTATGCTGTGCACAATCTCTGGAGCGAGTCACCCTGTCGGATGGCTAATCAACCACAGCTCCTTCACCTCAAAAATACTTCAGATGCACGCTAAAGTCTGTGAAAAATGCTATACATATATCTGTGTGTATATACAAATAAATAAACGAATGTATAAAAAACCCACACTTGCATTAACTCGCCCCTACCGTGTCCAAAGACAAAACTTCTATCTCTCTCCAATAGGATTTATAGAATTTATATTTTTGTTAGTTTTAATCTCATATCAGCAGGGGTTTAATTAGTTTTTTTTCTTACTGCTACCAGAATAGTTACGAAGACAGTAATTTGGACAAAAAAATTGCTGTTGTGGATATTCAACATAAAACAGAATACAACACTCTTAGAATCTCAGCTTGTTAAAATAGTATGTCTATTATTTACGAAGATCTCCAACAATAACATCAACTTGTTTTTCATTGTCACTACATTTACAAGTTTTGAACAAGAAAACCAACCTGGCATGCAATCATCCTCAAGGTAACCGAAGAAGGGCTATGACATTGTATATGAAATTCTACAAGACAGAGAACCTCATGCTATTTTGCTAGATAGTTAGTGAAAATATACAGAATAAAATCTACCACATAAGAGCTTATAATGAAAAAATTTATGTCTTTATACTGGTAGAGGTAATTAATTCTGTGCTAAGTCTTAGTTTGCTGCACTTAAGGGAATACTGAGAAGAGGCATGTGGCAAAAGAGGCCGAGTGGCTTCTGTGAAGTGATTTACTCAATTCACGCTATCAAAACTAAAGACTACCAATAAACAAAGACAGGGACATGACTGGTCTCCGCAATTACATCAAGGGGATAAACACCAGTTTAAAGCTAACAGACAACACTGGAATATGAAGAAGTAGGGACAGATTAGACAGAAATAAGTTTAGGCTGGAAATCAGGAGGCAGTCCCAGCCTTCCAGAATCTCCCTGCTCTGGTTAGCACTGTGATGGAAAAGTAGGGGGCAGAAAGGAAGGAACAGAACCAACGGAAAGCCCTTCCTTCCAGGAAAGAGCTCAAGTGCTTGCAAAAGGGATCACTCTGCAACTGCCCAGAGCAGCGCTGAAGATCTCCTCTGCTCCTACATCCTTATGGAAAACATGCTACCTTCCATGCTCCGGTGACGTGAGGTGACTGCAGTGGTAACTATGCACAGAAAAGTCAGAGTAAGGAAGGGCTTTTCTGCGGTAGTTACAATGGGTCATACTTACAGCAACAGAGGCCCACTGCCATGCAAAACAGTGACTGGTTGGCATCTGACCATGAGAGCGACAGCAGCCAATAAGAACGGAAAATAAGAAGCAGAAGACAAAGCACCACCAATCAATGTCAGAGTTGCCATTACAAAACCCTTGCTATTTTTTCAACAGATGAATATACACATGTAAAAAGCAAGTTAAAAGTGTTATAGCTTTCAACTAAAAGCATTTGATTGTTCACTTTCATTTGTGAAGCCCAATAGGAATATTTTCACGTATCACTTTAGGCCTTATAAAACAATCAACCCAATTCACTAGACACACCAGAAGTCCTAAATGGAAAGTTCAGAAGACGGGCAACACCGCTGCATGGCAACTTAATAGAAAATTTGGATGACCTACTAATTTGAATTTACTCAAGAATTTTTCCAAATATTGACTTCAGTTCATAACCCTTGAAGAATTTTTTACTTTGTTGCTGTCACCAAGACCAAACAGTCAACTTGCTCAACAGAAAGCAAGCAAGACAAACAAAAAGAGGAGTTACTCGTGCTGATCATGGTAAAAGCATTGCAGTTTTCAGGAATTATCTTCATATACAGAATGCTTTTGTTTTTCATATTAGACAAACAGACATAGTACCTAGCTACTAACACAGCAAGAAAGCTTAAAACGAACAGTTAGCCACAGAACACAGTGACAGAAGAAATACTTCTATGTTGCCAGTTTAAAAGCAGCATGGAAACTGAGAAACACATATCACTAGCTAGAAACAGGTAGTCAATACACCAAAACCTGCAAGGTTTACAGAGCAGGTATGGCTCTCTGTTGCTTTTTGGATTGCAGTATTTTCCCCCCTCTAGTTTCCAGTCTAAAGTTAATGGACAAAAAAAGCTGGAATGGAATGGAGGCACATGGAAAAAAAACCAAAACCAAAAACCAAACCAACCAAACAGCTCTGTGTTTTAACAGCTTCTTCAAAAGTCTTACCGGAGTCATGCGAATGGCTGGATGTGCCCCACAGCCCTGAATAGCTTTATGCAGCGTCTCGCTGAACATGCTGCGAAGCTCCATGGAATGGCAGTACACCGCATCGATCCTGGGCCACCAGTCCAACGCAGACTAGAACGACAACACAGAAATGCTCAGACTGTAAACTGGCAATATATCAGTTAGATTATGATTAATTTTATGCCTCTAAAAAGTTACAAACGTTGTAGTATAACTAACCTTTGCACGTGAGTATTTTGCACACGATTACTAGTTAATTTTTCATTCTCACCATAAAACTCAATATTTTAATTAGTTGTAAGAGAAGCAATATTTCCAGCTTGGCTGCTTATTCTATAACTCTTCCTTCTGTATCAGTGCAAGCTCTGAAACCACGACTGCAGGAAACTATGGCAGATTTCAGACTGCTGAATGCTAGCAAGTAATACTCCCCATGTTCATGCAATTCATTGTGATACACTGAACAAAATGGAAAAACGGTGTTTTAAGTGTTTGGTAATATCTGAAAAGCTGTCTCACTCTACCCTAGATAAACCACCTCATCTACAGCAGCGCTTTCTCCCCTGAGCGTCAAAGTGCCCATTGCTTTTTTTTAGGTATAGTGTTTTAATTACAGTGTTGGGATAAAAGAAGTAGAAAATGTTAGGTAAATTAAGTAAGGATGGTTGCTCAACACTGACCGATCCTATTTTCATACCGATGATAAAAGTATTTCTGAACAGTATAAACACTGAAAGTCCTGTTTTAGTCCCTCAAAGTACAATAACACACTGAAGATGAAAAACCACACAAATTTTCCAAATGTTTTTGGCACTCAGTAGTTACTACAATTTTACAATATATTAGATTCATACTGGATCATGTGCAGCACAAAGCTCCTCCCCTAAGTTCACATCAATAGTGGAAGTAGCAGAAGGTGGAGTAACTATGCATGTCCTCAGAGAATTTTTCAGGTATAAATAAAGCAGTAGCCGTTATAAACCCAGAGATCATAAGATTAATTTGTCATCCTACATTAGAGGGTATTAAAGCATGTTTACATTGCAATTTTATACTGGAATACAAGCTCAACTGGTGGATATCAAGAACAAAGATTTGTATGTTCCTTATTAGCAAGGAAATCTCAGTGCATGGATACAGGCAATAAACTTGGTCTACTATTCAGACTGTACTTAATGAGCAGATAGTGATCTGAATAGAAGCCACAGATCGCTGGCTGATTAAATACTTTCAGTACTTACGTTTGTGATTATTCGGTGGAGTGAATTTACCAGCACATAATGAAATGTTGATGGAGAATTCTGTGCCAAGCAGATCTAGTACAAAAATACAGAAAAACCCACTTAGCTTTTTCTTTGCCAACTTTCTTATTGCATCAAATGACATACTGGAGCCTTTTTATTAAATTGACAAAGCTGTCAAATCTAAACAGGAGGAAGTCTATTCAGCTAAGAAAAGATTTATAAAAACATGCAGGGATTTATTACTAAGGAATATTTATATACTTGAAATTATTTATGAGCAGCTTCTAGATGCTGTTTGTGTCTTTCATAACTGACAGGTCATCAATAGTACATGGAGAATGACTCACCAATAAGTAGCATTCTCACCTTAAAATGTTGGTTATTATGAGGGTTTATACGGAAGCAGGAAACTAAGCAGTCGATCATAAGGTCTACATCTGCATTCTGATTGCCTCTTGAGAAAGGTTTGCTTGGATTAAACAGCAAATTCTATATATAAAAAAAACCAAAACAAATTAGATTCCAAGATTATTATTGATATTTTCAACAAAATTTTCCACTGAAAACCACCATAATATTCAGTTAAGGAGAAATTCAAAGCTTATTTCAATATTTTTAAACTCCAATTTCTTTATTACAATAAGGAAACAGACATTTTTACCTTAAGATCTACTACCATGGACTGCACTAACAGGAAAATGACAGAATTATCTTCCCAGTTGATGTAGGTAGACGCTTTGCACAGTTTAACACAAGCAATAGCAGCACTTTCCGTCAGCTGTCTGCTCCCACTGTGGCCTGCAAGAGCTTTCCTGAGATTGTCCAGGAACAGTTTCTGCAGAATTCAAATCAGGAACATTTGTAACTAGAGCTTGGGTAACCTGTGGTCAGGGTTAAATACTTAATACAATAAATTACAATGCTTAAATACAAAACAACAAACACTACATTTTTTGATGAGAAATCACAGATACAACTTCATGCACCATTGTGGAGAAACGTTACATTTAGTAACGACATTCATTTTGACTGATCTAGGACAATCAGAATGGCACAAAGATAGATGGTGTGAGATAGGCCAGCTAGAAGTAATGCTAAGTTTGTTACTGGTGAAGGTGGGGGAAATTACAACACTGGGATTCAAATCTCCAAGGAAATGTAAAAGTTCTGAAATAACATTGTTTAGGTCATGCTATCTGTATGAACCACTGACAGTGAGAGAACACACACAAGGTGACAGCTCTAAAAGGGAGCATCAATTCACATATGGGATTGCAGTACATTTTTTAGGCAGGGAAGACAAAGTAAAACTGACTTTAAATACAGCGTACACAAAACAAATCATCCTCTAGAAATCAGAACCAGAATTCAGATACTTCTCTACGCTTACCTTGTTCATTTTTGTTTCCTCTACTACATCCTTCGCTATATCTTGAATTATCTCTGGACACAGAACCAGGAGTATGATTTGCAGGGGCCAAACTGCTGCTTTACGTTTTGTGCTTTCAGCAAAGCCATCCACTAAATCAAACAACTTCTCTGCACAATCTGCATAAAAGAGAAGCTCAAGATCAGCAGCAATTTTATGCATGAAAAGGTGAAGGATGGGTATAAAACAATAGAGGTATTGCTCCATCAACACAAAAAACCCCCCCGTTCTGCACATTACAGGCCTGCTACTCAGGGCTAACTGGGTAGAGACCATAGTAAAGACAGAGTTTACCTGAAAAAGTAAATTTCCCCCTTTTTGACTAGAGGCAAGTACAGGTGATGTTCTTTTTCACTTTTTTCCCCTTTATCAAGATGAAAAATATACATTTAAAGAGTTTTCATCTTTTGGGTTTTATTTCTTTGTGTTTTGAACCCTAAAATGAATCTTTAAAAGGTGAGTCAGGAGAGAAAAGAGACAGCAATATATCCTTGCCTCTCTTGACAAAGGTTAACAGAAATTTCTTTCTTGCAGGCTGCACAAAAAGCAAGGAGAGCACCAATTGCAAGCGAATGGGAGGATGTCAGAGAGATGAACTTTTGAACACTAAGTCATTTGTTACACCTTACCAGCCATATCCGTCTGTGGCGTTTGATACAGCTTTGTGAATTCATCGGGATAGTTTTCCACCCAGTTCCAAAATGCCTGCAGATAATGCAAAACGTCTTTACACTCCAGAGCCTAAAAATACTTTATCTCAACTATGTATTTAAATGAAGAGATTTTATTCTTATTTCTAATCATTAGACATTTCTGGCAAAACGTGCATGCATTGAAGGGATGCACCAACTTATATTTTACATTAAATCACTGAATTGCCACTATTACTGAACTAGAAAAAGTCTGCACACAAGCAATGAAACATAAGATAAGTATCAAAGTAATTACCTTTTCAAGACTGTTGATAACAGCTAATTGAGCTACTTTCTTAAGGGCTTTAAACTTGAATACAGTCTCTGTAAAGATAAAACATTTCTGCATTTTAGACAGGAAACTTGGTTCTAAAAAGCAACAAAGATTATAACAGAAGGTTGAATTGCAAAGCAATTTTTAAACCAATGCCTTTATCCCATGCAAGTGTTTTTAAATGTTTTGGTAAATACGTGGTTATTTGGAGTAAAACATAGCAATAACATATATGTATCAATACCATTGTATCATCTCTAACTAGCCATATTCAGATAAATATATTTTAAAACACAGGCTAAAATCATACCTTGCAAGAGTCGCTTTAGTTTTGAACAATCCACACTGATGTACTGTAAAAGTTCAATATCATGAACATCAGCATTATCTTCTGAACAAACAGTCAGTTCCTGTAATCTAAAAATATGCAAAGTAAAGTAACTTCTCCATCAGATTATGTCAGACAGGATGAACTCCTGCCTATGATTCTATAAACTGGAATAGCAGGGGAATATCAGATGATCTCCTCATGTAGTACAACATCCTCAAGTAAACTTTCCCAGAGTTAGAAACTAAAGATGAATATTGCATGATACAGAGTTAATACTACAATCTTATTCAATCCTCACACTGAAAACGGATCTAGAAACACCAGTGACGAGTTTTACAAGACACCAGTCTGTTGATAACCTGTTTATGCCCAAGACTGGCCTAAATCCTTCTGTCATCTACCATATTGTAGCAACTACATACTGAACTCATAGAATCGCGACACCTTTAGAATACTGCTGCTAACAGCAAGCTAAATTCCCAAGAGTAAAGAAAAGCCTGAGTGTACTCACTATCACTACAATAATTCCTTGTAAGCTAAAGAAGGTCCATGTTTTTCCAGCCTATAGAAAGAAGATGAAGTTGAATCACATTAATCTAAAAACAAGGCATCTTTTCACACTTTTGTATTAGAAGATTCACTAAACATTTCATCAAATACTAAGCCACTAATAACTAAATCATATGTTCTCACAAACTAAAGATTGCCATGTCTTGTTCCAAAGCTACAGATGTGTTTTAGACATGGAATGCGATTTCCAGCACAACACACAAAAGCAGTTCTTCATTTCTCCAACGCCAGGGAAGCTTAACAGCCCTCACTGGGAATGGGAAGGTCCCCACTGCCGTGCTTTTCGTGCCAAAAATCTCCCAGCTGCTGTACAGGGCCTAGAAATATGCCTAAACAGGAAGCACAGGTCAAAGGATCAGCAATGCTAACTGTCGGCAAGCTGACCCCTGTGGAGATCAGCAACAATCGGTCAAATATTTAACTATTTCCATACAAGCCATCTTGATATGAAAAACAAGTGAGGGGGAAAAAGCCCTATGTTCCAGCTCAAATGGATGGCAAGAAGGGCTTTGGAGCTCGAGTACTAAACCATTCTACAGATATATGGATAAACATAAATCCATGCGCTAGATTCAAAGGCTGTCAAAAATTTCAAATGAAAAATACTTCCTATAAAAAGAGCAAAGGAAATTGTTTCCATTTCCATAAGCAACAAAACATAATCGACCTACTGAGTAAAACCACATCCTCCATGCTAGCTGCCAAGTTTATGTTCTTGAAACAGAAGTTTTTTAAGACCCTGTAAAAGTTTTCAAAATACTTAAAATTTAAAATAATGAAATATTTTCAGACTGATTTCTAACATGCAAATATTTTCCGACTGTTGGAATGGAACATTTTTTACATCATAAGGAATACATAAATCCTTGTTTCAATTAAATCGGCACATTCATTGCTATATAACCATATAAGGCTGCCCAAGCTCCACTTCTCATAAAAGAAAGATGATATTTGCTGTAACAATGAGTGATAAGAGCAAAGCTACTTCAAGCAACTTTTAAAAAAACATAGAAGTATTTCAGTAATAAAAAGCTTAACTAAAGTCTAGTGACTGGCCAATGCTGAAGCATCTGAAACACCTGAATGGGGCAAAAAGAACAAATAGATGGAAACTTCAGGCCTCTTTTCTCAATTAGAACAGCAGAAAAGACAGTTATTTTTACAGTAAATGTGCTGTGAAACACAAGCCAGTCAGAAGACAAATGGGTCTTTTCCAACAACTAACAAACAGTCCAGCTGTTCTGTCCCCTCCAGGCATAAGACAGTTATAACATAAAAGCCTTCAAGCAGGAAAAATTAGAAAGGAAAACAGCCTTGGGGCTCCAACAGAGCTGTAGACAATCGGAAATTTTGCATTCTAAATTAATGAGGCAATGGATACAACCCGTTATCTTCAGGATCCTTTTTTCCCAAAACACCTTGCACCCACAACAACTTATTCCATTCACTCAGCTGAGCTATCATTATTTGAACTCTACGACAGTGTCTGACTCGTACTCGTTAAAAAGAGCAATAATGCATCCCATCAAAAATATGCTGGCAGTAACCTAGGATGGATACAAACCAGGTTCATTTTGTAACTGAAATTCAAGTAAACTTTTGAAAAGTAGGAGTTTCACTTAGGAACTCTATTGCTAAATATCATTTGAACAGCTAACTTTTCTGCCATGAGAAACACTACAGTTCATGACAGAGGTTCTAGACACCAGTGTTTAGTAGGTCTTCTAATGCACTAGGTCAGGCTACTGATAAACACCCACCTGGTGGAAATGCGGCTGAACACAGCGTTAAAGTTATTGCAGCTCAGAGAAAAAAGAACTCCAGAGGCAGAATTGCGCAGTTCGGCTGCGTGCTGGTTCCCTTCACGGTAAGTATGGATGAAGTGGCAAATTTCTGGCAGCAACTGTTTCACCAGCATAGTCTCGTCTAGTCGCATGGTATCCTTTGGTTGCTAAAAGGAAACATTCAGTAATTCATGAAATCCCATTTCATCATTTTGGAGGCTAAAAAGCGGAGCAGAAAACCTGCATCTAAACTCCTAATTCTGCCTGCAGGCTACTGACTATAGTGTAATGTTCTGCACAGAAGAGGCTTCTTTCCATGTGAGCAATAACCCACATCATTCAAGACATCTTACATTTTCAGTTGCGTCTAAAACACTTAGGACACCAAGTTGACCTACACCAAGCTGGTTTTTGAAGTAAGACACGTTTCTGTTTTGATGAATGCACCCTGTTGACCAGCGTAAAGCATTAGCAGCAGAGCATTAACTATCTCAGTTTTGAATGGAAGCTCAAAGGGCAAAACCCCACCCTTGCTTCTCCTGGGGCAGTATTTCGCATTTTGACAGTAAATAATTCATTTTTTAAAATGGACTGAAAAGAGGTGCTTCTCCATTGTTCTTGCCCGGGATGGCTCTATAGGAGTCAAAAATGGCTTAACTTTCCTGCAAAAGAAAAACCTAATTTTTGCCAGTTTGCACAGTGTGAGACATAAGGAAACTATTTACAAAAGAATTCAAAGTGAAACTTTGCTCTACTAAGAGCAAGTTTTAACAGAGGGGTCAGCATTAAAGCTTTCTAAAATTCTACCAATGAATTTACCATAGGGAATTGGGAAGTTTCAGAGACTCCCACTTAGTTGACCTGAGTCCTGTTGCCATGAGAACTCGATGAAACATTGAGCAAGAACAGCGAGCAAGAAATATGCCTGAAGATACCAGAGAACACAACGCTCTTTGTATAGAACTTTGGCTCAGTCTTATTAAACATATACTGGCCCCACTTGCTCTCATTTGAATTGACAAAGCAAGAAGCATTCAGCACAATTTTAGGCTCTTCAAATATCATTGTGCATCAGAAAAAAAACAATAGCTTTTCAAACAACGTGTGAAAGAAATATTTCAAAGAAATTAATTTATCAAGTTAAAACTGGGTTTTTTTGACTCACTGCATCAAAGACACAGACAGTACCCAAAAGAGGCATTTATTTCAGATGTAAGAGCTGGAAAACATATTCACCTGGATTTTTTTTTAATTTAGAAGGATTCACAATTACTCAGACTGCTTGACAAACCTAACAGTAATAAGGTCATTACCTCAGAAAAAAAAAGCCTTCAAAAACCTGTTGCAGCAAAAGAGCAAAGAGCTAGGTGATTTCATGACATTCATCCAGGAATACAGCTTCAAAAAAAAATTTCCTTTATTGTTTAAGGACTAAACCATGGCAAACTGTGCTTACAGTGAAGTTTGGCTTTGCAATTACACAGTAAGTTATACAACCATCTACATCCCAAAGGTAACAGCAAACTGCCTCGCAGCACAGCTCTGACTGGAAACCTCAGGACTGGGCTCCCAGTGGAAGTTTGGATGTGGTTAACAAATGTAATCTAGGAAACACCTGCAAAAGTAATCTTTAGTATAGTGATAGCAGAGTTCCTGCTGTGTATACAAGCCCATGAAAAATTACTTCAACAAATGAGAGTTTTAAGAAATTTAAAGAAAAATGAACACTTTATGCAGAAAACTTAGTAACATAAAACTGAAGTACTTGTATTGAATCATCTGCTCCTTTTAACATTAATTATATCCAATTACTTTTTCTGTTTAAATTGTGGGATTAAAATGTTTTTACACTTCTATTAATAAAATACGCAGAATAGGGCACAAACATTTGAAGCATATAAAAAAATCCATCAAAGCTTCAAACCACATCTCATTCTTCATTGGGGTTTGTATGTTCCCTTACTCCAGTTCATGCATCTCTGTGTACAGTTGTCTGCAATTCCTTTAATCAAATTATTAAAAGAAAATAACTACTTATAACTCCACAAATTACTCAAGTAGTGGGAATATAAAATTCAAAACTTGACTTGAATCTATTCAGTTGACAAAAAAATAATCACTCATTTTAGCAAAGAACAGTGCATCCCACAAAGCTTTACTTTATCAATTGTATCAACTACTTGCATTTATAGGAAGTTTTAGTACTTTTAAAATAGTGTTAATTGTGCTTTGCTCTCAATCAGATGAGTTTCAACCTTAGCACTAGTAATAATAGATACACAAGCACTGGACTTGTACTCTGGAACTCATTTGATTCCAACTTAGCCATTGATTATGCAAGCCTACTCACCCCTGCCAGACATTTTTCCAGTGTATCCAAGATAATCAGCTGAGATAGATATAAATTCTTTTCAGCAGTTTCACCAAATATTCTCTAGAAATGGAAAGGATATGGATTCATCTGAGACACAGAAATTTAACTTGCAAGGCATTAATACAGCAAAGTGGCACATTAAGTGATGGCTCCTTTACTGAGTTTAGAAATAAAGCCAGGAAAAAGTAGATTAAAGTAGGAATTAAAACTTTATCGTTGATGATATATCTTTGTCCAGCCTGCAACGCAAATCTAACAAGGAATAAAGAGTTCTGCACAGAAACAGTGGGTACAGTGCAGCCCCTTACCTTCATCAGGCCTATAATTTATTTAGAAATGAAAGTTGTACCTTTTCAGAAATTATTTTGGTATCAGTAACTGCTGACTCTCTTCCAATTATATATTTAATTGCCAACACCTTAATAGGAATGACGTTACAACAAATCCATATTAACAAGTTTGTTAGAGAGTTGCAAGATATAGTCCATCAAACTTGCTCCTCAGCACAAAGTAAATGCTGAATTTGAGATTTTCAGTTCATATCAGATATTGAAATATAATCCTGTTTTAACTGAATAGTTTCCTTATTTATCAATCATCTTGCACATCATCACATTCTTTCATGCCTTTAATTAAAATAAATTCTCTCTCACAAGGGATTACAGGTAGCTTTTAAGCAGCCTAGCAGTAGGGCGACCCATTTTCTGATTGGATCAATCTTGTGTAGTGCCTCAGCAGATGCCCACCTCTACACAATCAACATCCAGGAGAGCTCACTGCAAACTTATCTTACAAAAGCCATAAAGAAAAGCTCTGTGAGAGTCTGGCCAGTTGCGTTACCTGTTTGTGAAGATTCCACATGATCACAAATCACATGGCTTCAAAACTCAATGAACTGAACTCTTCTCATGACAAATCCAGACCCTTCATGAAAAAAATATAACTGCGTCTTTCTCCTCAAAAAGGATTCCTAAACTTCCCATCTACCCAACTTGATGGCAACAGTATCTTTCTAGAGTCAGGGACACCCATGTTCTTTTTTTTTTCCTTTCTATGTTTCTCTTCTCTTTGGTTCCACCAAGATCTGCTTTAACAGTCTTAGTGATGCTGATAAGCCAAATATTTTGATGGATTTTAGGAATCACTTCACGGTTCCCTTGGAGGCAGAAGAGAAAGTCAGTACGCAGAAGGAAACCATCCACCAAGACAGTTGGTTGTAAAAATTTTACTTTGAGAACTCATAGAAAAAATAATCTTGAATCCCATCTCTTCACACCAGTGCACTGCCCCCAGGTATCAACATTCAGTGGTTTAATGAGAGGCTACGATCCATATCAGACAGTAAATGAAAGAGATGTGTATCAGTCCCAGAGATCCATCATTCATTTTCCTTATGCACTAGAACCTCTTTGGAGGCATGAGTGTACACTGGCAGGACTAGACAAGAGTTTGTTTTCAAAGACTTTTCTTACAAGGTTCTGACTGAAATTCACCTGGTTGTTAAAATATTTATATCTTTTATGTACACACAAATGCTAAAACATACAAACAGCCTGGAAAAAAACAGGCTAAGTTTAAAATCCTTTTTCCTTCTTGATTTCTACAGACAAATAAGGGGAAAAATCCCCTGTCTAGTGTTGCCCTCAGCAGCTCTTGCCCTACTGCACTCCTCCTATAAAGACACTGCCTGCTGCTTCCCGAGCTTGCTGAAGCACCTTTCCATGCAATAGAAAACATCCTGCTTCACCTCCTAGCAAGCAGCACATTCTACTGGCTTGCACTGCTGGCATCTAAACACTGGACTGAGATCCAGCACAGCGTTTGGTACCTGTCTGCACCCACTCCTGCACTGGCCACCTCCCAGGGCTAGCAGAGGGTTCCCCTCATCCACTACCTGCCTTCACACTTCGCTGCCACAACCACCTCAATGTCTTGATGTCGATCAGCTCAGTGCTGCTGGCAAACTTCAGCACAGGAGGACGAAAGACAAAAATTAGATGTAAAGGGCAAGCAAGAATTTGACTGCACTTCAAGTGACTGTGCAGACTGTGTAATATGAACAAATAACAATCACTTTGAAAAATCACCCAACAATCCAACACTGGAAAACTTACCATGTTATTAACATTTTTTAAAATATTAGTGAGACCGCTGATGACCAGGGAAAACTTGTACTTGGAAATGTTTATGAGACATTCCTTGTTGTGCTCCGTACTGACTTTGGTGTGGGTATTCTGCTGGCTGGCCTTTATTGGAAGCTACAAAGAGAGATAAGCATTATAAGCTCATTTACAAAACAATTTGCATGTTTAAGGAAGGGTTACAAATTTTTGACACGCCAGAAACAACCTCAAAAAACATTCTACAAGAGATAACTTGTAGAATGTGTACAACTCCTTATGTTTTATATGAACTAATAGAAAGGCAAACAAAGCACTGAAGTTCACCAACTCCTTTTTCTAAATTGAAACTCAACCTTTATCTTGGGATAAATTTTCTACAAATCAAATGTGAAAGCAACCAAAAGGAGGAGAGAAATGTAACAGAGTTCTGAGAAGGTTCTTTATTTCAAAAATTAGCTCATTAAATACCAAAAATCTTCACACGGGGAATACCTGCAAGGAAAAAATGCATCTCAAAATTTGAAGAGGCAATATTACAGTAGCTGATAGAGCTGGTGAGTTGGAAGGCAGTAACAGTGGTTCCATGTGTATCCTCCACTCCCTCACAGAACAGAACTGGCCAAGGGGTACAGACAGACCACGGGGGAACAATTAGCACGCCCCTCTGCAGGTCCTTGGGGCCTTGGACAAACCCACCTCACCACTTGCCAGGCCACGGAGTCTCAGCCTCAAACACACTTTTAAGTGCTTGCAAGCCTAACACAACTTGTGAGACCCCATTACCCACTCTTGCCCCATGCCCAGTGATAACCACTAAGCTTGAAATGCAGTTTTTCCCAAAAGGATAAGACTGTAGAGCCCCCAAACGCCACTCCTGCTGCGTGAACACTAGGCACATTGTTCCATGCTGTACCCAAATTCTGTAGGGCTCACAAACAAGTCACTTTCCAAGCATGCTCTCACTGCCCTTGCCCACTCCTGCTGCGGTCGGCCTGCTCCCAACAACCACGCAAACACGGACGACGCGGTTCTTTGGAAAACCCCATTTTACTGAGCATTTGTATTTTTAAAAAGCAAACAAATGTAGGAATAAAAGAATTGCTACTATCACCTCTTTTTACAAATAATTTACATTATTTGCATTTGTCATTTGTATTTTAAAGCATGACCTAGGAATTCAGTCTCCTATAGACACTTTCATTGTTATTACAAGTTCTGACCGATTTTGACTACAATTCTCCATAAACATGTACTCTGAAAAACACTGATAGCTCAAAGGAAATGCCACAAGGTAATATTAGAGAGGGCATCTTTAGGGGAAAGGGGAAAAAAAAGGAGAGAAAGAATTTAAGAGAAGAATTCCAAGGAATTAAAATCAGCTTTACAGCTGGAAAATGCTTCAGGAGCAGCCTTGAGTGTTGGGGGCCTCCACAGACCTGGTGAAGGCACTTCTCATGCTGTCATCCAGTTGAATGCCGGAGGCAGTCACAAGCACCTCCACCAACCCCCTCACATCTCTGTCTTTGTTGGTAATAATTTCAAGGCCCACATGTAAAGTGCCAGATGAATTGTGTTAAAGAACCCCAACCTTGAAACAGTTTTTCAACAGTGTTGGAAATGGATCTCTTCGATACACTGTCTAGATTTTTGCCTTGGTATAACTTCTTTTCCATATAAATGCAGTTTGGGGTTTCAGTATCAGTTCTTTTGGTACCCTGGCCTGGGACCACAATGCAAACTTTTTTTCTGAAGAGAATGTCTGACTCTTCTTTAAACAAGGACTGCACTGCCAGGCTAGATCACACCCAAGACCCCAGGGCAACAGAGAGGTCTGTGAGGAATGGTTGCTCACAACTCAGACAGTAGCTTAGGGATCTCTGGCACCATGGCTGCATCCAGGGAAGCTAAGGGACCACCCATCATCAGGAGGGCTCATACTTTTTGCCTGCACAGCCTCCAGTAGCAACGAGTTCCATAGGGCCATCAAGGTAATTTCCACTTCATTTTGCAATTCTCTTGCAAGGGTTCAGATTGCAATGCTTTAAAACACTGTTACGCATTTCAATCTGCTAATTTTAAAACTGGAAAAAGCAAAACAAACAGTATTTATTACTCAAGCTTTGTTTTCATTGTGTGATGTTATTTTTACAATATCTTTTCGGAAGTCATTACTGGATGGATAGATACATTTAATTAAAAAATTCACCATTACTAGGACTTTTTATTTGAATTTTCAAGTCTCTTTGCTGACGACAGCAGAAAAGCTCAATACCACGAAGCGATAAAACACAGCAGAAGTGCCTCTCAAAGAAACTGTGTCATAGATTTAGTTCTGAATGCTTCCATGCTAGAGAAACATCCTATTACACACTTCTGGAGCTTCCTGCCACAACAGTCATTGCAACAAGGTCACCTTAAATAAAACTACTTTTTATACTACCATTTAAAATAGGAAACTATATAATAAGGAAATATTAACACTGTTGCTTGGGTTGTTTTATTTCCCGGCTATTTCCTTTGTGCACTCTGACATGCCAGAGAGTTGGATGTCCCCTAATGGAACGCGGTGCCAGTGCTGAGTGACCGAAAAGAAACTGGTTTACTTCTATACAAATATCCATCAATCTGAACAAGAAAGGAAGAAGAGGGGGAAAAAAAGTCAAAATTGCCTTTTATTTTATTTTAGAAAAAAAACCACCTCTGACACAAATGATTTCCTGTACAGCTTTGATTTGAATTAGAAACAGAAATTAAAGCATAAAGCTTATGCATAACTGCAACACATGCCCCATTTTTAACTCATCACAGCCCAGCAGAGTGACAGTTCAGTACTCCAACTGAGCTATTTTCACGGTTGAAATAGGAAGCAATAGTCAGCAACTCTACAACTACGCTGGTGCAGGTACAGCCAGGCAGAGTCTTCTACCTTCTCTCTACTGCAGCTGGACTATGGCTTGTCCAGGTATCACATCAGCTACAGAGGACAGGAAACAACGGCATCTGGGTCTATCATTTGCCTTATTGTATGCAGTGGTCAAAGACTGCATAGGTAGATGGCATCTGGAATCTTTCCAACTATCAAATTTTAAACCTTTTAAGACCAATTAAAGGAACAGACATTAAGCAGCTGAGCCCAACAGGCACAGTCATGCAGTACGAGACCCAGTGTACCCAAAATCAGACACAGGTCATTGTGTGCACCAGGTATTGCTGAAACAACAGGAAAAGCCAACCTGCCAGATGAACTATCAGCATTATCTCCCAGCTTACACCAGCCATGCGAGCTTCGCGGTCGCTAAAGCACATCTTTGGACAACATCATCAGTTTATGTCAAGCTTTGTTTCTAGAAATGAATTTCCAACCTCAACATAAGAAGCCCTGTTGACCTACCAACAGCTTCTCACAAACCTGCAGCTGATACAGGACAACTGGCACAAGGGTCACCAGGTGCAAAGAAGAAGCAAAGAACTACCAGTAGGAGAGAAAGAAACACAGATCATATGAGAAGATTATTTACATTTCCAGAAGGCAGACAATAAGAGATAAACCTTAGAAACAGCCATCTGAGCCACATAACCTTAAGAAGACAAGACTGTTAAAACTACTCCAGCTGAATTACTGGCTATTAAAAGATTTATTTTCTTTTTAAATCAAGATTTACTACCCAAAAGATGCAAATTCCTCTCTCAGCTTGCTCAAGTAAAATGAAATTCTTTCATTTAATGAAAAATGTAAACTAAATCACTACTCACAAATAAGATCATTTAAGAAAAAAATGTGCCTAGACCAACTCAGATAGAGAATCACAGCACACGGGCAGCTGCCAGCATCTCAGAAAATAATTCTGAAACAGTGCTTCAAAAACTTTTTCAGCACTCAAGAAGTTTGGCATCTGAAAACTTACTGCCTCATGCACAGCTATGAAGCATTCTACAACAGCCCCATCAGTTTTCTGTCTCCAGTGCTGTCTAGCAGGCCTGCAGCACTGCTGAGAGAGAAAATGCCAAGGCTTTCCTACACCTCACCAGTTTTACCTATCTTTGTGTGGAGATAAAAGCATTTCAATCTCTTCAGACTTATGAGACAATAGCTTTCCCAATTTAATGTCTTAAAAAACCCTGGAACAAGTACTTGGCTATTTCAGAGGAAAAGAAGACAAAAATATTTAATGGACGTTCTTAACAGGATCTTTATGGTCAAATTATAAAGACTGGCTTTGAATCTTAAAGTAAGTGCTCCTGCAGAATTACAAAGCTGTTTAAAAAGTAGAAAGCATTGTGTTATCTGACAGCAGGCAAGACTGTCCTGTCCTTTGAAGTGGTCTCACTTTAGAGACTGATGTACTTTAATCCAAATATGTCCAAAGACAAAAAAAATCTTCCTTTGATCCCAGATGTTAACTGTTATAAGAAAAATAAGTGTTTTCCATGTCTGTAGAAGAGCTATGAGCACCTCTTCCAGGTGCCCTCTAGTCTGATACAACAAGATCCAATCTTCAGCTAAATATATGCGGAACTTGATGTGAAGCTCACATCACAAACAGGGTTGAACCTCTGCGT
Organism: Piaya cayana; assembly: GCA_013389865.1. Taxonomy (NCBI): domain Eukaryota; kingdom Metazoa; phylum Chordata; class Aves; order Cuculiformes; family Coccyzidae; genus Piaya; species Piaya cayana. The sequence continues at coordinate 74,124 of WAAB01009886.1, read as the reverse complement.
GATATTCCGCTCAGCCTGGGGAGAAAGGCTAACATTAAGCAGAGCCCTCTCGTTGCTTCCACCACCTCCACCTCATGAAAGGTATCAAGTTCTAAATCACCTTTGGAGAGGGGAAGGTGGGAGAGCATCCCAGGGACCCACCTCAAGAAAGGAAATTCTCTGCTTGTCAGTAACAGGATCACCCTTTTCAGCAAGCAGCTTGAGAAGTCTAAATGTATCTGACACTCCTGCCTTTGATTCAGGTTGAGGAGAACTTAAACAGAACAAAGAAAAAATCCCTACTGCTCTCCTTCACAGCACTGAAATTCACCTGGCATTTCCCTTTCAAATAGTTTCTTGGAACTTCTTCAGTAGACTGCAACACGAAGACGCACTACTGAGAGACAGAAAATACACACTGTACCACTCTTTCCTCAGCATCAAAAGCCTGCTGAGCCAGATACAAACGGCTCTGAAAATGAACAGGCATCCTCCTCCAAACTACAAACATGCACTCCACCACCTTCTGAAAGGCATCACTTGGTAGAAGATCCTCACGATTAAGCCTTTGGAAGAGCATGGGACTCTCAAAATGTTTTGTATAGGTTACTCCAAAAAACTGAGTGTTTTCAAGAGGTGAACTAAAAGCTGGTATTATGAAGAAACATGTATTTACCCACAGTGTTAATGCCAACTGTTGTGCGGAATAAGAAGGGATGACCAAACCACCTTGCTGCTTTTCAGCAGCTCAGTAAGGGACTTAAGTAGCCACTGCTGCATGGGGCCATCCCTTTACCTACTCTTCAGACACCACCTGTGTGAGCGCAGCACTTGGGTTTGAAACACATCACACACATCAGTTTAGAAAAATCAGATCAAAGCTGCTTCAGGTGAAAGCTGAACTGGCACATTTTGTGTTCAAGAACAGCATTATGGTCTAGCTGGGGACTTTGCTCCTGTGGAAGCCCACATCAGATGGAGCAGGTGTGGAAGCTCTGACTTCTGCACAGACCAGCCCTGTCGTACAGCAAATGGCACCACTCCACCTGGGCAGCACAGCCAGCAGAACTCACACAAAATACTTAAAATACATCTCATCGCTACTAGGGATTTCTTAACAAGCCAAGATGAGAACCGACAACGGGAAACACAAAGCTGTTACTCGCAGCCAGTACCTCTGCAGGTCTCTGCTTCTGTACAGGTTTCAAATTCTGGAGAGAGAATCAACACAGGGAGGGAATATTTGCTTTAATTTAATGTCTTCTAATAGAAGTTAGAATTAAATACTCCCACCGGCTTCCAGTTTTTACAAAAACTTTCTTAACTGAAAGCAATCGTATCTCAAACTACAAACTGGGAGCTGAAACCATAATCCACATAATAAAGGGCTTCTTTCCTTGAAGTATATAATAATCACTTAAATCACCACAGTTTTATAGAGGATTAATACCTTTTATCGTATCTTATAGTCTTAAAACAGCCTAGATTTAAATGGTTTAGGCAGTAAGGCTTCTCTGACTACACTGAGAACTATTTCACTACTCTATCAGCCTTCCCATGATTTCAGCTTGTAACACATTTAAAAACACTATAAAAATCCAGCAACTAAAACTGCAAGTGGACATTTCCACAGGGAAGGGGAAAAAAAAAGAAAATTTGATTTTACAAAGACCTGATTGTGTCTGAAATGACGGAGAAAGTTAGTAAAACACATCCTAACTTCTTTGTGCTACTGCAGCCTAATTCCATCCTGGCCACTGGAAGTTTTTAAAACCACGGTAACCAGCATGACATGCAAAATCAGTCAAGAGATTTCATATGTGCTGTACAAAAAATGTGCCCTAGTCTCACATGTATCATCACCAGCTTCTTTCTGCACAGCTGAAACCTTTCCACAGCCTCCGGGGGTCTCCGGGAGCAGAGCACCCTGCAGCAGCGGCAGCCTCGGAAGTGAGCGCAGCTGGGTAAGACCCGCAGGACATGTGAAAAATGGACCCAGCGAGCCAGCCATTGGCTAATTCATAAAACTGCACTCACCAGGCACTTCAGGCCCACAGAACTGCACACACAACAGCAGATTTTGGTTAAAGCAGCATTTATAACAATAAACAAAAGCAGACAAGAGCAGACTGGTTTGCACTGATTTTTCTTGTTTTCAATACAGATTAGCATTCTCTCGGTTTGCCGTTTCATCTCTCCTAAAATGAATTCAGGCACTCAGCAGATGAATGAAAAGCCTGTCTATATCTAAAAACTGTGGTGAAAGATGTTTTCATTTTCCTCCTTTGTAAAGTAAAGGAGAAACCTTCAAAACTGTCTTCTCCCTCATAGGAAAAAACTAAATCCAAACAACTCGCAATAAACCGGAGCTCCCCTTCCTCATTCAAACACACCGATGACAGAACAAGTAGTGGTTCCCCAGCGCTGAATCAAGAGGTCCCGCACTGAGAAGGGCAGAGCATGTGAAATCTCAAAAATGCTTTATCACCACTAAAATCATACACGTATTTTCAGTGTATTTTTATGACGTGTGATCTCACTGGTCAAACGTCCAAAATGTAACAAGTAGGAAACTTGACAACCACGCGACTGCCAAGCAAAAGGAGCAACATGAAGCACAGAATTATTGCTGCTGACCAGCAATGCGTGTAGCAGTAGTGACAATGCCACAACAACCTGGCGTTTGGGCATCCGGTTCAGAACAGCCACCTTCCCTCCATGAAGATCCCTGGCAGACCAAGCAGGCAGAGGAAACGATGTCTTAAGAGCAAACAAGCAGAACTGAGAACCTTGAGTTGAAATTCATAGATTAGAGAGAAGACTTTGCACAAAACTGTAGAGATCGGTGTCTCATCTTTGCTTCACAGCTTCATTCACTTGATGATACAATATTAAAAAAACTTGCCTTATTAAACAATAATATGCTATTAACTAATCAAAATTTTGTGTAAACTACACAAAGTTTTGTAAATAGCACCTGTCACACTAGCTACGCTATGACAACAGTCAATCCTATATTTGATGTATATGATCTCTGCAGTTCAAATACATAAGCAGCTCAAAAATCACAACAGCATTTTTTTCCTATCAGGAGAGGATCTCTCCCATACGCTTACCTCTAATTGTCCTATAAAGTGTATAGAAAAATAATTATGTTTGAACAGTTGGAGTTATTAACTCCCAGCAGATGTCGGGAAGCCCGATTCCACAACACACATAACAGAGCAAATGGCAAAGCCCAGAGCCCTTTAACACCAGTACACAAAGAAACATTTTCTTGCATTTCTGGGACATAATCAGTACCATGCTTCTTAAGCTTATGGAAAAAATGATCCATTACTCGAGACAGGGCGGGGGGAATAAGTTAACTTATGCAAATATGCCTCAAATGTATTGGAAAAATCTGCATCATTTTAATGTCAACGAGATGAAGTTTGACATTTTCCTTTTTAAAATAAACTTCACTTACAGCAGTTTTGGTAGAAAGGAACTGCTCAGTTTTTATTTAACCAGGCCACAATCTTTCTGCAGGTCGCCGAGAGCCATGCAGCGCTGACTGGGACACATGATTATACGGCAGGTGAACAAAACTCTGGTCTCTAGAACCAGCTCAATGTGTTTAGTAGCTGTTACACCACGCAGGGTCTCCCAGAGCTCGTGTGAGACAAAGCCCATACTCACAGCACAGCAAAAGGAGCCAGAAGCTGATCAGTCAGCCTAAACGGAGCTCACACTTACTTACACGTCAGGAAAGCATCTTGGGAGTAAAAACGCAGAGTCTAAGCGGCAGGCTTAGCCCCGCTGGGAAAGTCACGCCGCCTAATCCCAGTAAGCAGTTTCTGCATGTGGATCAGAGAAAGGCAAAGTCTAAGGCCAACGAATCTCTCCTCCTTTCATTCAGAAAACCCTTCTCGGAACTGCCGGCCCCGACAACGCCCACCGGCGCGCCAGAGACCCCCCGGCCCCGCGGGGGCACACGGCGCCCACCGTCCTGCGGCGGGGAACGAGGCACAATTCCCGGCTCGGAGCCGCGCGTTCCTCCCCGAGCCTCTCCCCGCTTCCTGACGGCGCGAAGCGGAGCAGCCCGACCCCACGGCGGCGGCGGCTCCGGGGAGAGGACGGGGAAGCAGAGCGGGGCTCTCGCTGAGGGGCGGCGGCGGCGGCTCCCCCGCCAGGGCCCGGGGCAGGGCAGGGCCCGGGCGGCCTCCCTCTCCTCCCGCCGCCGGTACCTGCTCGTCGAAGCGGTTCACCACGGCCTGCACCCACTCCACCGGCTTGTGCGCCGCCATGGGGCCGCGACGTCCGTCCGTCCGTCCGTCCGCCCCGGGCCGGGCCGGCTGGGCTGTGGGCGCGGCGGGGCCTCAGCGCCCGGGGCCCGCCATGACACCGCGCCGGAAGCGCGCGCGCGCCCCGCCCCCCCCGCGCCCACAGCTC
>WAAB01009886.1:46731-69703 GCA_013389865.1 Piaya cayana | reverse complement strand
CCCCCGGCCCGGCCCTCCCCGCCCGGCCTCTGCGGCTCCCCGGCGCCTTTCCCCAGCCACATCCCCTTCCCCATCTCCCTTTCCTTTCCTCTTACCTCTTCGCTTACCCCCTCTCCTTTTCCTTCTCCCTTTTTCCCCCCCTTACCCTCCTTCCTTACCTTCTTTTCCCCTTTCCTTTCCCCCTTTCCATTTCCCTTTCCCTTCCCCCTTGCCTATCCCCTTCCCCTCCTCCTCTCTCCTTTACCCCTTGCTCCCTCTTCCTTACCCTTGTTTCCCTTACCTTTTTTCCCTTTCCTTTTACTTTTTCCTTTGCCTACACTCTCTTCCTTCCCCTTTATCCCCTTTTCCCCTTGTTCCCCCTTTTTTCCCCTTGTTCCCCCTTCTTTTCCCCTTGTTCCCCCTTCTTTCTCCTTTCCCCATTGTTTCCCCTTTCCCCCTTCTTTTTACCCTTTCTCCCTTCTTCCCCCTTCCTTTACCCTTTGTCCCTTCTTTCCCCCATTAGACCTTTTTTTCCTCTTTTCCTCCCTTCTTCTCCCTTTCAGCCCTTCCCTGCTCTTTTTCCCCTTCCCCCTTTCTTTCCCCCTTTCCTGCATTTTTCCTCTTCTTTACCCCCTCCTTTCTCCCTTTTCCAACCTTTCACCCCTTTCCTCCCTTTCCCCACTTCACCCCCCCCCGCCCCAAGACCAGCAAAACCCTCATGAGTCCAACAGAACTAAAAAAGTATAAAGTGCTTTCCAAAACAGACGGTGTTCTAAATGTCTCCTTGAAATCAGTTAGTCAACGATTGTAACCAAATCCCCATCCTTTGGCCCCAGGTTACCAGGGAGTGTCGCCCCTCCAGACCTGGAGCGTGCAATCGTTCAGGTTGCTGTGGGATTTCACACGAGGATTTACCCCTGCTCTGGGCAGGATGAGGCAGCAGCCGCTGGCTTTATTCAAATCACAGTTGGCCTGTGCCTGACAGATTATCTACAATATGGATATTACACAGACAGGAACATACAACTGTATTTTTCCTTTTAAATGTTAAAAAAGTCATTCTTTACTAAAATCTGTTTCTTTACATTTAATGGCTTCTACTCCATGTCAAGGCTTCACTGCAGAACTCCAGCAGTAACTAAAAATACATAATGTAGCACAGGCAAATTCTTCCTCAACCTACTTACAGAGCGCCCATCCNTACAACTGTATTTTTCCTTTTAAAAGTAAAAAAAGTCATTTACTAAAATCTGTTTCTTTCCATTTAATGGTTTCTATTCCATGTCAAGGCTTCACTGCAGAACTCCAGCAGTAACTAAAAATACATAATGTAGCACAGGCAAATTCTTCCTCAACCTACTTACAGAGCGCCCATCCAATTGTTTACTCCTCGTGACTCAGAGAAGTAGGATACACAGATAACAACACAAATAAACATCCACTTCGAGTTTCCTTCTTGGGAATGGTAATTTGCTTTCCTCCTGAGCAGAGGGGCACAAAATAATGTCCTGTCACGCTAGAGTCAAGTTAAAATTCTGACAACAAAGATGCTGCTTGAGGTGAAGCCTCAGGAAGATAGGATTTAAAATGGGCTAATGCACAGTGAAGAACAGGAGAAAAACTGACTTTCTTTGAGTTGCTCCCCCCAGAAGTGTCTTGGCTTGACTTGGAGATTCTTGCTATTACCCTAGCACATATTAATTATTACCAGCACTAGCCATACGAAATGCATCTGAGTTAACTTTCTCCAGTGAAATTCCTGTAATTCACATTTACAGTATGAACAATTCCATTGCATTCTAACAACAAACTTAGGAACTTGGTTCACAGCAAATGTTTGAGGAGGCCGATGCTTTATAAAAACATGAAAATCGATTGCAAATATTTTATTTAAGAAAAAAACCAATTAATTGTTTGAAGAATAAATAGTAGTTTTCTGTCTGTACAACTTGTGGTACTGTCTTTCAGGAAACACAAAAGGCACTCTGATTTATACAAATTGTACAGCCTAATATTGGGCTGTTAAGTGCACTGCATTTTGTATTATTCATTTGCTGTGTACAATAAACTCACTGTGGTGTAAAAGCTATTGATTCCTTTGCATTAGAGTGCATTACAATAGTCAGCATTACTGTGTTTCAAAAAGGTTTTTAAACTAAATGCTGTCTTATGTTCTAGAAAAGGCTTCTAATGTATTGGTTATATATACTCATATCCAAATCAAACCTACATAGTATGTGTATGTATTTGCTTAATTATCAAAATCTTAATGGAGTTGGATGGCGAATGGAGTTGGGCCCTGGGACCTTTTCTAATTGTGTTTGTGTGTCTGCACACAAAGAAAGGCTCAGCCAATAATCACGTCTCAAAAGTGACGTTTGCATCACCAATCGCTTCATAAGCTTTTCTTATTCTCTCCAGCAATGCCCTTCAGTACGTAAATGGTTGCTTCCAACTCTGGAGAAGAGGATGAGGCTAGAGGTCTGTTCTCCAAGACTTCCAGCTCCCATAGGCTTTCTTCCCTGTGCAGGTGCACAAGATACCTGGGAGCAGGGCCAGCACCAAGTTCTCCAAGATCAGAGCCTGGTTCACACCACTGCACACCCAGGAACTGTGTGGAATGACAGAAAAGGCTTTGTCACAAAGAGTATAAAAGCAGAAACAAAGGCAAAACAGCCAATGGATTCAGGGGAGCCAAGATCTTACCTAGAATTGTTCATTAACTTGTGGTTAAAAAACCCTGAGGGCTTGCTCTCATCCCTTCTCACACTGAGTAATTCCTCCCTTCTGCTGGCAGAGAGGTAGGAAAAGTAGCATTAAAACCAGCCTAAATCTGTATGTAGTGAGGTCTTACTCAGGCCACAGACGTATGCTCCCTGTCAACGCCGTCGTGGCTGGTGATGGGATCGCTGCTTGTCCTTGACAACATCTGCCACTGGGAGGGATGGCAGAAACCTCCTTCCTCCGCATGCAGGCACAGCTTTATCTCATCCTCACCTTCCTTGGCTTGACCGTGCCTCAAAGCAATTATCCCATTTTCTCAGCAAGTCTCCTGCTGCACTTACGGACAGCGTGTATACAGTAGAGCAGCGCATGCAGAGCGCTCTCTCCACTGACATACCTTTCAGATTCCCAGCAGAACTGCTCCTGCTGGGCCCTTCCTCCAGGAATTAGTCAAATCTCCTTTCAGAAATGCTTATATATTTTATCTCTAAGTATCCCATAGCAGTCAGGGAGGAATAATATCCACTGGAGGCAACACAAGCACAATCTTCATGGGGATCTCTGCATTCTGCCAGAATCTAAACAATAATAATTCATGTGAGGGGCACGAAAGGGCTCCATCTTCCTGATATGCTTATGGAAAACATGTCTCAAAAAGCCAGAAAGAAGTCAAGAGTGGTAAAATTAGCAGGGAGAGAAGCAGCTTGGGAACTCTAGACTTAGGTAGGAAAAGACAGGCTATTTCTTCCCTTCAAAATTTACTAAACAAAACAGTGCTTCTTCCTGTTTCTCAGAGTGCTTTTCCGAAAGCAAATCTGTTCCCTAAAAACAAACATGACTTGTTGTTATATTCACAGATGTTAGGCAAGGGAAAACTTCAGAGGTTGAACAGCGATGTTGGAAATTCTCAGTGTTTTCCCCAAACATTTTTGAAATTTCCAGCCTGTATTTGGTCAAGATTGTTCTTTCCCAGTGCTCTCTGCTTCCTTTTAATTGATTCCTTTTCTTCCCAGGTCCAGTACAATGTGCCTGGAGACCCACTGTCCAAGAACTGATCCGCTGTCCTGAATAAAAAGCACAAGATCTCTTAATTTTTGTGCTAGACCCTGTCTGTTGGATCCATTGAAACTCACATGATGATGTCCTCCAGCAGGCAGATATATGATAGTTTATAACTGCCAGTTAGATAATACTTGAAGATAAATCATGCTGAGTTTCCTTGCCCCAGATAACTTCTGAGTTGTGATCTCATTTTTTTAGATGCTCTTGACAATCTCATGCTTCTTGGCTATTTTGGTGGATTTTTTAAAGACGCTTGAGCAAGAGCTTCTAAACCCAATTCCTTAAGCTTACTGGTAAACTAAAATAAGAAATTATAGCCTAAGGCATCCACAAAGTCCTGTCAGGCTTTAGTGTGAAAGTCAAGGGGTTTTACTCACCAAAAATTTCCCTTTGTGGCTGTCAAAAGTGGCACCAATGTTAGAAGTCACATGTAAGAGGGAAGTCCCTTCTATGTCCTGTGTTCCCTCTCAGACTGAGTTTAGAACTACTAAGACCTGAAGAGCCAAGCCACTAGAAATATGGGTTGGAGATTTATCTATGTGAGAGTAGTATCTCTCATGAAATTTCCAGGCACCAGTGTTTCTAGTCAAGCCAAAAAAACCCACTACAATCATTTCCTTGGAGGTTTTCTGGCACTTCTGCTTCTTGCCTTGCCTTGCTCCCCTTCTTGGGGAACAGATGAGAAAGTTGAGGCTTATAAGGAAAGTGTGTTCTCAACTGGGCAGAGTCCAATGGCATGAGGTCCAATGCCAGGTCCTGCACGTAGGGCACAACAACCCCAAGCAGTGCTACAGACTGGGAGAAGTCTGTCTAGAAAGCTGCCTGGAGGAGAGGGACCTGGGTGTGTTGGTTGACAGAGACTGAACATGAGCTAGCAGTGGTCCAGGTGGCCAAGAAGGACAAGGGCATCTTGGCTTGGATCAGAAACAGTGTGGCCAGCAGGTCCAGGGAGGTTCTTCTCCCTCTGGACTCGGTACTGGTGAGACCGCTCCTCGAATCCTGTGTTCAGTTCTGGGGCCCTGACCTCAAGAAGGATGTTGAGGCTCTGGAGCATGTCCAGAGAAGAGCAACAAGGCTGGTGGAGTGGCTGGAGAACAGGCCCTATGAGGAACAGCTGAGAGAGTTGGGGGTGTTTATCCTGGAGAAGAAGAGGCTGAGGGGAGACCTCATTGCTCTCTACAACTACCTGAGCGGAGGTTGTAGAGAGGAGGGTGCTGACCTCTTCTCCCAAGTGACAGGGGACAGGACAAGAGGAAATAGTCTCAAGCTCCACCAGGTGAGATTTAGGCTGAATATTAGGGAAAAAAATTTCACAGAAAAGGTCACTGGGCACTGGAATGGGCTTCCCAGGGAAGTAGTTGAGTCACCTTCCCCGGAGGTGTTTAAGGCATGGGTGCTGAGGGACATGGTTTAGTGATTGATGGGAATGGTTGGACTCGATGATCCGGTGGGTCTCTTTCAGCCTGGTTATTCTATGATTCTACGATTCTATAACTCTTACACTGGTTCTCAAGTCACTCACTTTGTCCTTTACTCCAGAGTAAAGGTGTTGATCCTATGTTGTTACCACCATTCGACAACACAACTTCCAGTAAAAAAACCTTTAAAGCTAGAAACCCGTAAGCATTTCCTTTCCATAGACCACCTACCACTTATTCAGGAGATATGGGCCTCTTTTTCTCATGCCTGAACTACCTCTTGGAGATGACACTTCTCTTGGACCCTTGCCAGAGAATATGGACTTTTTTTTTCCCTCCTACAATTTTATTTTCGCCTTTCTCTACTCTGTATTTTCAACTCAGTTACTCATCTACCTCTTCTTTCTCCTCCTCACTGAAGTCTCTGTTTCATACTTCCATTTCTTCTCTGCCTCCCATCCCACTTTCTCATTTTCACCAGCGCTTGTCAAATGCTCCAGCAGTGGCTCAAATATGCTAAGTGATACTAAATAATTTCTATTTACCAGCTTTGGACCAGAAACCTACTGTCAGTGACAGAACCGTTCTGCTGTAAGGCATAGGTTTGGTTTCAATTCCTGCTGGGTAGGGTATCACTCTGGAGGAACTGTGCCAATCTGGGATCAACGTCAGAAGTATTTAACTACTGTTCTTAAGTGCAATTATACAAACAAACTGAAATAAATGAGGAAAGACAGGAGGAAGGAAGGAATCTGCCAAGTTTTTGGTAAAAGTTGACTTAATACTGCTAGGCTACAGCTCCCTTAAACATGGGGTTTACCCGGAGAGCTGGCAGGCTCCCAGGGAAAGCTGCACATCCCTGCTGGCAGAGCCACAGTTCTTTTCCATTCTAGTACCCAGTTATTTCTCCCCCTTTTGCAGTCTCCGAGAGGACCTTGCTCCGACAGATTTGCCCATTAGAGGGCATTAGAGGCCACTAAAATCTCTGAAGTTTGAACTAACCAGAGGGGAGGGAAATAGCCTGTCTTCCTTTTCGTTTGATACAAGTGGTGGGTTTGCCTTCCTTCCATACCTTGTATGTTATTGATTTACCTGACATGATAGATTGCAAAATGTGAAGACACTTTTCCTGAAAGATTAAGCCACAAATTTTCTTTGATATTCTCTGCTTCCAAATTCCTTCCTGGCTGCAATAGGGTCTGTTAAATATGAGCAGAGCAAACAAATGATTTGACTAGATTAATAGTAATTAAAGAGTGATGGATTTAGCGAAATTACAGATTTTATACAAAATAGTCACACTAGAACTTCAATCCCGGAAAATCTATTCAAAGTATAATTAAAATTGTAGCACATTGTTCCACACAATCAATTGCTAAATGCAAGTAGTTCAGTTCCAGTAGAAATCTCATTTGGATGCAAAAGAGCAGGAAGTGAATACCTGATAACTCGACCTGATATAAAGCAATAATCCATTATCAAGACGCCATAAGAGCTCAGTTATCCTAAAGGAACCAAGGGAACAGGATATTTTCTGAAACTGAGGTTTATGCCATATACTGGAGATAGATAAAGGCATATTAAGTTCGTGTCTGCCATTTTGCCTTGGAGCTATAAAGAAGCACTTTGTCAAATCCTCATTGAAGTTCATTTGATCACAATCTCTCCCAGTGTGTGTACTCATGTTCTGAAAACTTCAGAGACATGAGATCATTCTGTGTCTCTCGCTTCTAATTCCTCTAGCAAGAAATGCCTTTCCCAGATATTACAGTCATTTGCAGAGGTTAAGTTACTTAAATAGTACAAAGCAATATTTTAATTGTTCTGGATGACTAATCATCTCAGCCTGGATTACCACATTGCCCTGAAGGAGAATTCAAGGTTATTGCTTCCTCTCACCAAAACTGTTTCCTCCCTCATTTGTCATACAACGAGAGTAAAAAAGAGGAGAGATTTCACAGGAGCGGAAGACTGGATGGACCTCGTGGCTTTAGTAGTGATTGATATTTTCTGGCTTCTTTTCCATGTGATCTCATAGAAAGGGCAGGAGTTTCAACCCCAGAAAGCAGGCTAGGGGTCTGGAGTGTTCCTGGGATGGGACTAGGAGAGACAGAATTGTGGTAAGAGCTGCCTGTAAGGTGTTCTCATTAGATTCAGTCTTCTGGGTGAAGTGATTGTATTTACTTCCTAATGACACTGAAGCACTTGAGCATGGTTTTCCTCCTTCATAACAAACCAAGAATATTTCTGCTATCATAGCTCTGTTACAGGGAAGGTGCAGATTAACTCCCTATTAACTCCCTGTAGCAGATGCTATTATAAGTTAACAAACTTTTACCTCCTTCCTTTGCCTGTGCTTTGATTAATAGTTTTTTATATTTTTAATCTTTATCTGTACCTCATATTGCAATGTGCCACTGTGAAGTGGGACGGCTGCATCTAGCCAAAGCTTTGGGTGGCTGTAGCACAAGGCCGTGTACGTGTCATTGCCAAGAATGCTCATTATCTTTGTTGTTATTGCCTCTGTGGCAATAACAAAGCTTCTGTAAGCTTCTACCTGCTTACACAAAGTGCTCCCCAGGGAGAACAGCCTTGGTTTTCCAGTCTGTGGATTTCTATCTGGGGCTCTGACTCTGTTTCGTTAGGAAGCCCTAAATGTTACTGGTTCCTTCTTGTCTGTTTTGTTTGGTTTTTTTCCAGCAGCCTTTTGCCTTTGCTGTTCACTGCTCTCTTGCTGCTTGCCAGTATCCCTAAGGACATCTCATGCTCCATTCACATTTAGAGCAGAATTCTCTGAATTCACTAGCAATGCACGAGGTCCTATTATCTGAGTGCAGATTGTAAGATATGGGGGATGTTACATAAAATAATTTTCCTGACCATTACTCCTGCCAGAGCATCCAGTATCCTTACAGCCCTTCCCAGAAACCGGTTATTCCTACACGTTTAGTAAATTCACCCAAGGCATGTTCCTATTCTCAAGGGTTCTCCATCTGAGAACATCCCTCTCAAATCTGTCAGCATTATTGTCTGATGCCGCTTAAGCAAAACCTGTTGCTTTTGTGCACCTTCTCTCTCTCTCTTGGCTGCAAAGCCAATCAATGGGCTAAGGGCACATCCTCCTGTGGCCTGGCCCACCTGGGAACAGGCAGCCCTTCCCATCTGTGTCTGGTTATGCAACACAAATTCTTATTTCAACATGCTGACAGTCTCCATCTACTCTGCCTCCTGCAGTGCGTAACCTCCACTGTGAGCAGTGCTCCTTCTGGGCAATGCCTCATACTTGCTTCACCACATAGGATTCTCGGTGAAATCATGTTATATTTGCTTGAGTGCTTGTCTTAATAAAGCTTTCTAGTGCCTCGTCATCAGCCGTGTCAAAGGCTACTGGCACGCAAACAAACCTACCCAACAAGTCACAGATGAATGCCCATCATTCAGCTGAACTGTGAAACTAAAGCCAGTCTCAGCTTGCTCAGAGACACAATGAAAGACTGGGCCTGATACTTTTTTCCCTTGACACAATATAAAGCCCTGTGTTATTTCCATTGACCTCAGTGGAATTATTTCTCAGTTAGATGAGCTGATTTTAGATTATAATCACACAGTCTGAGAGCCAGGATTTGGATTCAGTAACATCAGCACGTTGATGAAGTCTGTCTTTCATTGGAGCATCCAAGGTCCAAGCTCCACTGACTCAATAGCATTCATCCCGCACTCCTGCTCAATTCAGTAATGACACAAGAGCTCACATCGGGAACACACGATTTACTTCTACAGGTATGAGTCAATGGTTTAGCATAGATCTGCATAAATTCACAGCTGGTGTCTTTAGTCTTATTTTAACTTACTTTAAACACAGATACCTGCATGGCATGCAGAAATGCCACTGGACCAGCCCAACATCAAAGACCATCATTTCTCTCTCCTCTTAAGTAAGCAGGGGTACAGGAAGGACCGCAGAGCGAAACGGAAGTGTCTGAAGGAAAGATAAGTCTTTAAGAACTGGGAGAATCTCGAGACTAGAATTTAGTTTTCTGCTCCTTAAACAACCTTTTTGTAAGCCTCATGTTACCCTGTATGAATTTATGAATATAAAGACTCTTTGTTACTGCACAGTTTTTTACCCACTGCTGCTGTATTTCCTTCCCATGAGTCATGCTATTAGCTTCTGCTGCCCTATTTAATTTCAACTGCTGCTTAAGCCCACGCAAGCTTCTCTGAAACAAAAATTTTTAAGAGCTGGTTTGAAATAGAGATAAAGCAATTTGAGTGGATGGTGCACGGCACTGCGGATACCATACCTGCTGGCTTGCTGGGCTTCCAAATAAAGCCGAACAGCACAGAATCCTCAGAGCTGCCATTAAATAGAGCTGAAAACTGAGAATGAAGCCTATCTAGGACAGAAAAGTAAAAGTACTGTTGCTAAAAGCCCAAGATATTTTTAGTATCTTAAGAAATATCTTAGAATCATCAGAGAGGGAGGAGAGTTACACAAGATGGGTTTCAGTCAATGATTATCTTCTGTAATTTTTGTGGTATGGGGTTAAAGTTAGCTCAGCTGTGTGGTTAAATAATAGTGCAATTTATTAACATGACTTTTGAATGGGGAGCTGGGAACTTCATTAAATTAAGAAGTTCCAAGCCAGTGGTTTAGATATACTGCCAATAGTTGGGAGGAGATTGGGAGGAAATTGGGGGGAGATTAAGACAATTTGACAGATGGTGAACTTGGCAGGTAATTTTTGGGGTGACAACCACTCAGCACCCTTAAATGCCCCTTGATGCATGCACAGAAGGTATAAGTAATGGCTTGACATTTATGATAATTACATGTAAATAAGTGATTAGGTGCTTGATGAATAATGTATGGCTTTGTGCAACTTTGTGTATAAATGAAGATGACAAACTCCCTGGCGTGAGCTTGATTTAAGGGAAATCTCCAAGCACCTGGGATTTGCACAAACCTGAATAAAACAACGTCTCTCAGTGACGTAGTTATAAGCTTATTGCATGCCAGGTAACAGATCCGACATTTCAGACAACAGTACTACCATCTGAAAATCCAAAAGGAGGGAAAAAGGAAGGAAAATTGTAACCCCATTGAAACTAATTAGACTTGAGGGTCATTCTTTACCTGGGTGATGGATGGACGGATGGATGGATGGATGGATAGATAGATATTTGCTAAATTTACAAGTACTTGCTAAGCAACCAGGGGTTCTATTTTTGCTACTGCCTTTGAAGCGCTGCTATACTTGGCACTGAGCAATGCTTTCATCAATGGCAAATTGTGCCCTGACTGGCACTGCTGTCAAGACCTCAGTCTAAAGTAATAATTAACTGCCTGCCTGCTACCTCATTGTAAAGTATTCTGTCAACTCTTGGAAGCAACACAGACTTGGTATTGCCTTCTACTGTCTTTTCTTCTGTATAGACAAAACCACAAAGCAAAATGATAGTGGGTAGGATCTGTTGGGTGTGTTGAGAGGTGTTTCTTGTTTCTGAGAACAATGGGAATCTAATCCTCAAAGCAACAGCATACCTGGTGCTGTGAAGGACCCCAAAGCTGTGGCTCTCTCGTGAACACCATATTTCTATTCGCATGTGTCTGGTGAACTTTCAGCTGGTATCCAAACACAGGGCCAGTCCTCTTTTCATTTTTCTTTTAAATTATCTGGCCATACGGGCAATGAAAATGTTGGAAGATCAAATTGCTGGCCACTGTTAGCTATTGTTGCCCTGAACTTGAACCTGACCCTTTTAGGACCTGGGCACTCACTAACCCAGTTTGCATTTTTGTAGTTTTTTTTTCCTTATGGGTGAAATCTTGCAGCACTGCAGGCCCACAGATTCCTTAAATATCATTGCGTGATCTAAAAGCAGCAGCAAAACAAAGACACCACCTCTGCCTTACTTGCAGTCAGAAGAGGGATTGTGAAACAGGAAGAGAGCATTCCAGAGCTGCAAAGGGCAGGGAAAAAAAGCCAAACTCTCTCTCGAGTATGTAGTATGACAGGAAAAGCCAGATCTAAAAGAAAGGAGAGGGAAAGGAAGAGGGTAAAATACTTCCTAGCTCAGTAAGAAAGGAAAGGAAAAGGCAAGGGGATGCCTGTGAAGCACACAAGCTTCCCCCAGCTTAATCCTGTATTGGAATTGTGCTTAAAATTTTTATTATGCTGTGTTAGACTGGCAGAATTGAAGTGGTCAATTCTTTTCTTTCCATATATGTAAAGTCTGTAAAAGTCTATTTCTATTCTGAAAAGCTAAACTACGATGTAGTTCCGTGCACTTTTACAGCTGCGCAGCTGTATTTTTATCAGAACTTTCACTAGCACAATTGATACAAGTTAAAAAAAATAAATAGACCCCTTTTTGACGCAGTTATGATAGCACAGCCTTCAAGTATAGACCAAAAGGGCATTGACTGAGCTATCTTGTGAGATAGAAGGCTTTATCACACTAGCATGGAAGAGATTTTAATTGCAGTTTAAAGATTAGGGCCTGCACGATGTAAATTGGGCATGAGTAAGTCTCCTCAGGCTTCACGTGGTGGCTTTATCGCCCTTACACCAAATTGTGTAACCCAGCTCTTTACTATACAAAGTGCTGTTTACATTGCAGTAGCTTGTAAGGACTCATGCTGAAAACTCGATCCCTTTATACTAATACAGATTAGAAAGAAATCCTTTCCTTGCAACCTTAAAAGATGAAACAGCCAAAAGCCAAGAGGACAAACAGAAGCACAGAAAGCTGATGTAAGTGGCTCAGTGGTCGTGCAGCAAGTGACAGTCAGGAGCACAGTGGCAGTTCTCCTGATCAGAGCCTTTCCTGCTAGACAGCTCTTCACCAGCTTCTTGGAGAACAGCTGAATTGTCTCTAGAAGAATGTAGACTTGGAGCTGAGCAGCATAGGTGAGGCTAAACACCAATTAGGAGCTTCTAATTTGGACACTGTAGCAAGAAAAAGTGAGTTTACCCATTTGTTATTTACTACGATAGCAATGGAAGGTTGTATATCGCCAAGATCTGCACTCATATTGCCATAGCACTTGACAACGCTGCCTTGTGCGTCCCTATGATCACTGCTATCAGCCTTCTAATTGCACTGCAAACCCCGTTTGGTGGCACAGGATGTTTATACCGCGTGAGTTTGTGTCAGTGCCTGATAAGGCACTGCCACATGATGCCATGGGATTATGACCTGCATCGATTCTACTTCACCAGCTGCGGGCAAAACTGTTCATCCAAAGCCCTGGTTTCTGCTGCCAGGGAAGCAGAAGCAACTGATGGAGCCCGCTCCTTTTGCAGGGCTGCTCCTATGGACAACTGCAGCTGATGCTTTGCCATTTCTTGAGTGACACTGAGCCTATAATAGAGCACCGGCTTTGCCTGACTTAACAGGAGCCTGTGCAGTGGTCAGAGAAGTCTCAACTGAGAAGGGAAGACCTGGAGAGGTGGCAGAGGCTGCTAGGACAGGCCACCTCAGCACCTGCATTGACGTACAGGACTCAGGTTCCAGAAAAGTTTTAGTTCTTGTATGGAATATTCCACAAAAACCTTGTTTGATGCTTGATCTTCAGTCTGAATTTGTCAATTCATCTATAAAACAATGCTAATAATAACCAGCAGTCAAAGCCATTGTGAGCTATAAACCTTTAACATAATAATTTTTGGTTTCGAGGGTATAAAGTGTGACTGCCTTCACGGCACAGGATTTCTGACTGAAAACCAGTATTCAGAGCCCAAATTCTAGAACTTGTATTTTGAACACACAGTGTGTTCCTGTATTAGGATATGAATTTCCTGTTCATGTCTGAATAGAGGCTTAAATTTCGGGTCTTGCAATAATACTCTCTCTTTCCTGTGCCTTTACTTAACAGCAGCCTTTTCCCATTAAAAACTCCAGTGCTCAGACCACTCACAGAGCTGACAAGGCAGCGTATAGCTGCCGTGAGACAAAACATTCAGCCACTATTCCATTTGTTCTGTAGCCAATCAATCCATCTGTAGATCTGAGCTCATCCACCTCATCTCCCATTCCTGGTCATCAAAATGATGTCTCATAAAAAGGTAAATTGTGGTCTTCCAAAGTTCTGCTTTGATTTATTGGGAAACCTATTGCTACTGCCAAGACTTAATTATTCTACATATTCTGTACAATCCAAGACTTCAAGAGAGATGTAATGAGTATGCAACTAGAAATCTGATCACTTGCTTTCAAAGAACACTTATAAATGGTACAGAACAGACCCTTGCTAAACCTGAAGTCACACCTGTGTGTGCACTGCTTGCACATATGCTGCTTGCACGAGACAGTTATTATGTACCAACTTGTGTATTTTCAGTACTAATGGCAACGCTGAGCTTTTACTTTTTATGCTACAGGCTGCTGGAATAATGGAGCACATAATCACATCCAACCACTCTTCAGTACTCAAATGACCAACCCAGATTTCTGTTCCAGGCCTTCAGGAAGTACGACATGGAAGGAATCTGACAAATAACCTGCAATTACATTAATGCAGAGAGCAAGTCCTCCCCTCAAGAGCTGCCAGATCCTCCGGCATGACCCCACTGGGCCGATCATAGAGCAAGATCTGACGCTTCCGCGGAGAAAACAGTAAGGCGGGAGGTCAATTACAACAGTCACAGTTCTGGTGCCTTTGTGTCCAGCTCTGTTTAGACATAGTTGTTATGAAACAAAGCCTTCAGCACACAGGCAGTTAAACAGGATGGCAGTGTTTGTATTGCTATAGATTATTCCTTTAATTTACAGGAACGTGCTGTACTCACATAAGGTATTGCAGCATAATCACAGCTCTGCTTGCAGTATGAGTCCGCAGTGTTTTAACTACGTCTGCTTCCCAGATTGTTTTACTTCCAGTCAGAGAAAACTGTCTGCAGACTCACACTCTGGTTTGCACAGATCCAGGTAGGCTGTGAAATGGTGCCACTCAACTGCCACGGTACGGAAATTTGGATGGAACAGAGATCTGGTGGGGGAGCCAGAACTGAAGAAGATGACACCAGTGAAAGGCTCAATGCAGCTAGTTTTTCTTAAAACAACATTACTATGTATCTGTAGAAGTGGTGTTACCACATACTGAGTTTTTCTGGGCCAAGAGCTCCTGGTAGACTGCAGAACGCAATGTTCGCAAGAAGGAATAAAATGTACAGTGAGAAAGAAGCTCTGTTATCTCATTCCTATGAAAAGAACTACAAATCTAAACTAAACACTGTTTCTTACTAAATACTGTTTCTGCCTCTGCTTATTAAAGGACTTTTGCTCATTTCCTTGACCACTTTGCTGCTTATATCTCCTTCCTCCTTTTTTCTTCAGCTTCTGAATGTTACTCTGGTTCTTCAATATACTTTTCCCTTATGGCTTTCTCTTCAGAATGCAAAGACAACACGAGACTGCGCTGCTGGATCTTCCTGCCGCTGTGAAAATGAGTAACGACCTCTGGCAAAAAAGTTACAATAAGGGTCATGTTTGGAAATTAACTCTCCCAAATCATTGCCAGATTTTATAAAAAACCCTTATTTTTCTAATCTTGCCCAATTCCTGTTCCTCCTGTCTTTCCTTCCTCTTCTGTTAGGCTTTTATTCAAGATTACAAACGTCTGTCAGTAGAGTGAGTTCCGAGTCAGTGATATAACTGACAATACTCACTTTTATTCAAATGGCAGAAGTCACCTTTACTCACTCTACTTGTAATTTATTCTGAATATGCCTGCCTGGAGAAATTCTGCCCTCTGAGCTTCAGATGTGTTTGTGGGGGGTTCCCTAAAAGCAATGAGAGCTATTCATGCTTCCTAATAAAAAAAAATGGTCTTGGGGCCTTAGCTTTTTTGTTTGCCTAAATATCTGCCTTTACACTACTATTTATTCAAGCTCATATTCTAATATTTACTTTAAGACACCTTTACACCACTCTTACTCTGTACACACTGGGCAAACACAAGCACCCATTCTCAGTGGAATGTATAAGACTTCATGGCAAAGCAGCAAGTTCCCATTTTCTCCCCTCACTCTCATGCCTTTTTCCAACATTTTTACAATCCATCAAAAATTCAGGCTAGATCTTCAGCAATTATCTCATCCAGCCTCCAGCTTCACAGAACCTCCATTTCTTACGCTTTCCTGTAGCCCCCTGGTTATGTTCCTTGTAGAAACAGGCCTGGATACAAACCACCTAAATATTTTCAAGCTTAGTTCCACATCAGCTCAGGCCTATCTTGATCTGCAAGCAAACACTCTTTATCTGTAAGCAACCTGCTCTTTCCTAACTGGACTGCAGCAGGAATGTAGCTGCGTCTGTTTCCAGGCAGAAGCTATCAGACACAACCCTGTCATTCCCCAGGCTTTTTCTGTTCCTATTATTTTAATGACCTGCTTTACAGAATGGAGGTAGTCTATCCCTTTCATTTTTCCTACTAAACTCAACTTGCTCTTCTATAAATTGAATTTATAGTCAATTTATTAACAGTTACAATGACCCACTTCATGCAATTGATTTTCCCTCTGTTTGCATAATTCTGCTAGCCCAGTGCTGAAACACAGATTTCATAAAGAGCAAAAAACGGTCTTCCTATTGTAAACACATTCAATCATTCATTACTGACTGCATTCTAGCTTAGCATAAATCACTGTACGCTTCTGCCTTGGATCAGACATCTAAAAAAAAAGGAAGGTTATTTCATATGCATACACAAGTGTACAATTCAGACTATTCCCTGCTATTTTGTTATCTGTTACAGTCAGAGCTGGCCAGGACATAGCCCTGATTCTGACTTGTGATGCAACTGCTCTGACATTCCTCTGGTCTCACATCAGCTTCCCAACTCCAGCCTTTTCCGCCTAACACACGATCACATTAGGCAGAAGAGAGTGCACATCCCCTTAGCACTCGTGGAAGCAAAGCTTTTGCTTTGAAAGGTGCAATTGCTACCCACGGGGACACTCAGCTCATCCAGCACGTACATCTCAAGTGCTTCTGGTCCCTTCTGGAGAGTGCACACTGCTGAGGTGCCAGGACAAACCAGTCTCTGCCTCAGAGTCAACCACAAGCACAAGAGATGAAACGAGGGCTGCAAAGATGCACTCTGCTCCCTCATCGCCTCACCTGCCTGCCTGGGGCCTCTGCTCCAACTTCTCCTCCACAGCAGGTTCTGGCTGGAATATTTAACTGTGCTGTACTTAGCAGAAGCAGGGAACAAAAAGAAGGACAGAAGAACAAGTAGTCCAAGAAAGGTCAATTTAAATCTGGCAGACAGGGCTTTTTTGCAGACCAGAACATCAGCTGGATGGATCCTCCTCCTCCATATCCAAATGAAACAGGTGTTCTCACAAGGTGGGTCTGTCTCACCTATCTCAGCCCTGCCAGCCAGATCTTGGTGGCCTGGAGATGAAAGTCAGTGCAGGAATCTTGAGTAAGGAAGGGGAGCAAGTTTGCGAAAGAAACAAAATGTGGAGAGGACTGAAGTATAGCTCTCAGCAGCCAAACAAGAGCTAAGCCACGGCTGCCTGGCGCCTGCAGCTGTGCTGGCGAAGGCCAGGAGGCCGAGAGGCGTCACCTCTCAAATGGCTTCTGGGCTGCCTGCCTGGCTGCTTTGTGGTGGGAGGAGATGGCAGGAGAGAAGAGGCCGATGCTGAAGCTCTGAATGTCTTCATGCACATTCAACAGGGAGCAGGCCAGGACTAGATCTCTGCTCAAACCCTACCAACAGTGGTAGGAATTTGTGTCTTTGCATGCAGCCAAAGGGCATGCAAGGACTGCTGAACGGCACTGTCCCTGTCCTCAGTCTGTATGAATTCTAGTACGTCACCAGGCCTGATCTTACATTGTTTAGCACCTCTTAGTTAATATTATTCTGTCATGTTAGGTTTTGCTTGGATGTAGGAAGCTTCTAAATCTACAGGGCAGAAAAGAAACTTATCCACAAAATAATTCAGAATTCAATTATAAGATCTTGCCGTGCTCATAAGACTCAGCATCTCTGCCTCAGAGCACTGTGTTACCATTCCTGAAGTGAGCTGGTTGTATTTAAGTTTGATTTACATCTGGGATTAATGACTTACCCAAATTCACTAAGGAAGCAGGGAGCAAAGTTGGAAAGCAAAGCTAGCACTTCTGATTTTACACCCCATGCTTTGGCCACGAGGTCTCGTATCCTCTCTGATTTTAATGAAGCAATTAGAACCATGGTTTTAACCCTGGTTATAATGAGACACTTCATGTTTTGCACCATTGCAAATAATCAGATATAATTGCAGAGCAGAGGGAAGAAATTGAAGCCAAAGGAAAACAAAACATCTCAGTAACACTTTTGAGTGCACAGTGGAAAAGGACGTCACTTCAAATCACACAGAAACACTGCAGACTGAGAGCCTGTGCCTGCCAGGCATCCTGCTCCTCCTGCAAGGAGCCTGACACCTTCAAACTGAAGTTACTGGCAGCTGAGTTCAGAGAAGACACAGGCTGAAGAGGAACACATAAACCTAATATATTTTAGAAAGGATTCGTTAAGGATTCTTGAATTCTGTGTGATGTAGGGACCCTTTTCTATTATCAGTGTTTAGGGACAGTTCAAGTTCAAAACTCTCAGCATAATCTTCATCCATTTGGAATAACAGCTCTTGTAACTTTGGTAGGTAAAGTTGGCACCAATGTTTCTGAAAGCTGCTCCCTTACAAAGGTACAAACCTGTGGCTGGCTTATGAAGGAGAAATGGTTTAGAACCAAAAAGCAATAAGCCCAAACCTCTGTCTTTCTTATTCCAGCACAGCTACTTATCATGAAAACGCAGAGCTCACCACACACACAAAGCCATCTGCTCTGTTTATTACACCCGATGATGTGGTCCAAAAACTGTAAAATCCCAAAGAGACTAAAAGAATGCAGAGAAAGAATCACTGTCGTCTGTCTCTGATATTCCACCCATGCAACTTTCCTACAGAATATTCTTCTAGCAGACCTCTGCAGATTAACTCCTAAGGTACCAGATACGCATCAATTTATGACCATCAACGGAAAAGTTGTTCTTGTTTTCATGATAAGCAATGGTGAATAAGCTAGAAAGCAATGGGAGAAAAGGGTACAGAGAAATCACAGCTCAGAGCTACAACTTGGGAGGCAGTTGTCTAGTGTGTGAGGTGCCTGTGGGAAAACCAGAAGATTATGTTCCTGGCTGCTTCACAATAATCCTGAGAAAGCAGCCTCATCTCTGCGCTTTCCTTCCCAACTATTGTTTGTCTTGTCTATTTAGACTGCAGACCTTCAGGGCCAGAAGACCCAAGCTAAGCAGCTGAACCGTGCCAATGTTACTGGTAGTCCCCAGCCAAATAACAGCATGAACATGAAATGAAGTAACAGCTGAAACTGTGCCAGTCCTACCAGCATTTCACGGTGAGCAATACACTATAGCAAGGGTGGGAGGGGGAGAAAGAGAGGGGCAAAAGAGCTTAGAGTTCTAAAAGAGTGTTTGCAGTATATGAAATTGCAAAGCTCTGTACACAAGGGCTTACACACTCTTAGAAGTTTCTTGCAGGAAGTTTCTTACTTTATTTATATATCAAGATTTTTTAACTCTTCATCTTGTGAGGCTGTCACTTGAACTACCTTCACCTTCTGCTGAGCCTGAATGCTCTTTGATCACTGCTTGGAAAGTCTGTTAACCCACTACTTTGGCCTAAAGCTTTTCAAAGAGAAAAAGGAATATTTTCACTCAGTTCCCATAGTAATTCAGTAAGCACTAAGTAGACGACTCTCAGTGCTTTTGAAAATATCTTTTTGTCAGTCAGGCCTTTGTTATATTCTCCCACAAGTCAATAATCCACTGCTCTTTATGTATTTTCCTCTTAAGGAAGATTACTGCTAAGGCCTGCACATGCTGAGCACAAGACACCTTCTTCTCACAGCCCCACGTGAAGTCTCGTTACAGTCCTGGCTCCCGTTCCCTGCGGAGGACACAGATGGGACCTGGCAGTGACAGCTGCTGTAAGAAAGGCCAAATGCAAAATCATGTAGGACATGCGATTCTCACAGTGTAGGTCTGTACCTACAGAGAGCCCTTCCGTCAGGACTGCCACTGGCAGACACAGGTCCCAGTGCTGTCTGTAAGGGTAACACAGCCTCTCAAGGGGAAGATTCCAGCTTTTGCTGCTTGCCCAGCCCCCCCTGGAGTTATTAGTCACTCAATGCTGAGTTGTCCAGTGTGCACTCTGGCAATGATGGCAGCTAATCTATTTTGGGATTCTGACGACACTTTGTTCTCTAACTTCTCTGCTGCTCACCATTCGCTTCACTGCGATCCCTTTTCTCTTCAACCTTTATTGCCCTCTGTGTCTTTCTTCCATACTGCTTTTTCCTTTCACCTTCCCTTTTGCCTCCACAGACTCGTGCTGAACTTTCTCTGTCCCAAGAAGGCTACTCAAAGCAAACAGGAGCTTGTGAATTATTAACAGTGTAGACTATCAATAGCGTAGTTTTTAATGACAGCCAGAGCACCAAGATGTAAAACTTATTGCATAAATCAGCTACCTTGGTCTCAGTGTGATCCACCTTAATTGTTCCCTCACCTACCATTTGTCAGAAGCGCTTCAATAGTGACAACTGAGGAGAGGGATACAATTTGTGGGCCTGAAAAGGCACCATGGGCTTTTCTGGTATTTTGCTATATTGATCTAACTTCCAGAGGTCTGTCTCTATTATCCAATGAACCACAGCTCACAGAACTCGATAGCCTTGGTGGTCGAGGAACAGAATAAACTTGCTGGGGTGTCTTGCGCAAGCTGAGTGGGGAACAGTACAATAAGCAGAATCTGGACTGAAACTGTGATCTAAATTCACTGCTGATCCATACTAGGATTAATAAACTGGAACAAACGGCCTTTCAGTTGTGGAAGCCTTCCAGCAGGGAGCCATAGCAATGGAAATGAAGCACAGCAAGCGCACTGCTGAGAGTCTTGCAAGTAGCTAGAAGACAGGAAACGTGTGAGGCAAACACCTAGGCTCATTTTGCAAACCCCAGATAATCTTACAAAGGAGGAAACAGCACCCAAACCAATTTCTAAAAGCAGCATGGTCCCTTCTTTGGGATACATGCTAATTTCAGATGGCTTTCGTAGTCCAGTCAGTGAGTGACTCAGTCCAGAAGATTTCAACAAAGCTGAATAAGAAACACATAATAACAAATAAGTGAAAAAATAAAATCAGAGAGAAAAAGCAAGTTAAAATGGGTGTAACTGAACACACCATGTCAGAATACAAGAAAGTGAAACAAGTAGATCTCAGCGCTTCAGCAGCCTAGAGGAAAGTTCTGTAACCTGGCTCTTGGAAAGTATTTTCAAGACAGGCAGACAACAAAAGTCCTTTCATTTGTGAAAGCTTATTGCAGTGTGTAAAGTCTTAATGGAGAAAGATGGGACTGAGTTTATTAGCTTCCCAGCTGAAAAGCACTGTGCAGACTTGGCAGCTGCATCTGTAAAGGAAGATAATGGAAAACACATAAATCAGGCTTGAGTCATTCGCACAGCCTTGCAGGCCCTTGCAGCATGTGACTGTGTCGGGTATGCAGCCTGGTGCCACAACTTGATTCCATAGTGATGCCTCACCAGTAAAGCAGTAAAAATCACCCCAAAAAATCATCCAGTTCAGTTCCCTTCCAAGGAAACTAAACATGACAGTGGCACTGAAAGTGAAGTGTGAGTTCTTTAACTCCTCAGGTTTCAACTGAGTTTAGAAACATAGGTTTTACTGACCAGAATGGATGACTTGGTAACTGGAGACAGAACCCAGCTTTCTAACTCTTCTACTCTGGCTTCAGACACAAAACAGCAGCTCTTCCAGACAGGCATGGAAAGAGAAGGTGCTAGTAATGTCTCCAGGACAGCTGGGGACACCAAACAATTGCTAATAAGCTTGCAAAAAATGGGGAATTTAAAGAGTACAATTAGCCTCTCTGTCATAACACACAGAACTGGAAAGTTCAAAGACTGGCATTCGGACTCCATTCTGTAATGGCTGAACAGCAGTGTAACTGCTGAAAAACTTCCTTTTTGAAGGTGCAGTACATTAGATTAAATTATATTCACGTGTTACTCAAAGACTAGACCAAATGAGGTACTAATTTCTTCTGGCTGTCATATCTATTACATTAAGGAGCAGAAAGCACATTAAAGAATAAACACAAATGATTGGAACAGTATATACAGAAGTAAAGAAACTTAAAGAAATAATAAATTGTGAAATATTTTGCTTCTTTAAAAAAAGCTAGCAAGAAAGCCAGGAACATAGGAACAGTCCTGCAAAGCTGTAGAACTGTATGGCTCTCTTTCCCTGGCTGTAACAGCTCTCCAAGGTAAGCAAACAGAACCCAACCTTATTGTGGCTCTATGTGAGGGTCTGAGCCTCGTGAGACATCGTACAAAGTGAGTCAGCTATGAAACGGCCTGGTTCAAACATTCACGATTTATGAGTAACTCCAGAGCAGCATTTCACAATATTCACTGGCTACCGATCTGCCTTGTTATAAGAATTTGTTGAAGGATTAAGTGTAGATAGCTGCTTAGGGCTTTTGCATCTACAGGCAGCAGAGGATTGATAGAGCAGGAAAAAGTACTGCGTCAAATTAGCGCTGAAGGCATTTATACAAACCATTGTTGGTCCATGCTAGGTTTTGGACCAACAAACATATTCAAAACTCCTTCCTATTCCTTTCTTAGATGTTGCTTCACTGCCTGATTTAAAAAATGCTTTGCTGGCCTTGCTCACATAAGGATAATTGCTGGATGTTACTACAGAAGCATAGTTAATCCATACAGCTATTTCAGTGCATCTACTGGCAAGGCCACTACTTTGGAATGAAATCACAGTTATTATCTGCAGTTAATTATCCTGATATGTGCTTTTCTGAGATCCAAAGAGAGAGCAAGGAAGGAGTCACTTAGTCTTAGATGTGGGTCAGAACTTAGACATGCAAAAGGAGAAAGAAAGAAGAAAAGGAAGAGAAGGAAACAGGGGAATACACAGATGTTAATATGAAATCACACAGAGAATGAAGTGGTCTCAGAGTCTCTTTCTCCAAGTTGTTCATAGACAACACTATTAACTTTAACAGTAAATTCAAATCCTTACCATAAACCAGATCTTGCTGGATTTAGATGCTGAACTATACATGTTTATAAAGAAACATCAGAGAGCAGAAAATTCCCAAGAATTTTCCAGTCCCTTGTTAGGGGAGATAAAATCAAGCGCACACGTCACTGTCCTACACACATTCCGCAGCACAGTCATATATGCCTTCTGGTTTACGTGTTGCCTTGCAAGTCCCATGGTCAAACAGACATCAAGGATGTCACAACCTGGCTTAAAAGATAATGAAGACAATCTATATCTCTCTCACTGTGGCAGGAATATTAACTGCTGCTGGTGGGGTGTTTAAACAACATTAGGATATTTCTAATCCCATTTGAGGGCTGCAGTTTATCGACACCACCTCCTTAGTACATCGCCACAACAGCAGCTATGAAACACCTTTTGACTGCAGTACTGGGGAGTCACTATGGTTCATCTCTGCACTGAACCACCGTGTTTTGAGGGACCCAATTAATTATAGATTCAGTCCCTTAGCGTTGCTAAAGTGTGACCCATCTTCTGGCACAGATGGGATTGAAAGACATTGCCAAAACAAGCTGTGACTGCAAGAAAAGACTGAGGGGAAATCTCATCGCCTGTCTACTGTTTCCTCACAAGGAGACAAAGTGGAGTGGTTGCCGATCTCTCTG
>WAAB01009886.1:0-45819 GCA_013389865.1 Piaya cayana | reverse complement strand
TTTATACAAACCATTGTTGGTCCATGCTAGGTTTTGGACCAACAAACATATTCAAAACTCCTTCCTATTCCTTTCTTAGATGTTGCTTCACTGCCTGATTTAAAAAATGCTTTGCTGGCCTTGCTCACATAAGGATAATTGCTGGATGTTACTACAGAAGCATAGTTAATCCATACAGCTATTTCAGTGCATCTACTGGCAAGGCCACTACTTTGGAATGAAATCACAGTTATTATCTGCAGTTAATTATCCTGATATGTGCTTTTCTGAGATCCAAAGAGAGAGCAAGGAAGGAGTCACTTAGTCTTAGATGTGGGTCAGAACTTAGACATGCAAAAGGAGAAAGAAAGAAGAAAAGGAAGAGAAGGAAACAGGGGAATACACAGATGTTAATATGAAATCACACAGAGAATGAAGTGGTCTCAGAGTCTCTTTCTCCAAGTTGTTCATAGACAACACTATTAACTTTAACAGTAAATTCAAATCCTTACCATAAACCAGATCTTGCTGGATTTAGATGCTGAACTATACATGTTTATAAAGAAACATCAGAGAGCAGAAAATTCCCAAGAATTTTCCAGTCCCTTGTTAGGGGAGATAAAATCAAGCGCACACGTCACTGTCCTACACACATTCCGCAGCACAGTCATATATGCCTTCTGGTTTACGTGTTGCCTTGCAAGTCCCATGGTCAAACAGACATCAAGGATGTCACAACCTGGCTTAAAAGATAA
The DNA here is from genome assembly GCA_013389865.1 of Piaya cayana. Classification (NCBI taxonomy): domain Eukaryota; kingdom Metazoa; phylum Chordata; class Aves; order Cuculiformes; family Coccyzidae; genus Piaya; species Piaya cayana. The sequence continues at coordinate 45,085 of WAAB01009886.1, read as the reverse complement.
TGAAGACAATCTATATCTCTCTCACTGTGGCAGGAATATTAACTGCTGCTGGTGGGGTGTTTAAACAACATTAGGATATTTCTAATCCCATTTGAGGGCTGCAGTTTATCGACACCACCTCCTTAGTACATCGCCACAACAGCAGCTATGAAACACCTTTTGACTGCAGTACTGGGGAGTCACTATGGTTCATCTCTGCACTGAACCACCGTGTTCTGAGGGACCCAATTAACTATAGATTCAGTCCCTTAGTGTTGCTAAAGTGTGACCCATCTTCTGGCACAGATGGGACTGAAAGACGTTGCCAAAACAAGCTGTGACTACAAGAAAAGACTGAGGGGAAATCTCATCGCCTGTCTACTCTTTCCTCACAAGGAGACAAAGAGGAGTGGGTGCTGATCTCTCTGGCCACCAACTATAAGACCCAAGGGGATGGCAGGAAGATACACCAGGGAAGGGTTGGGTTGGATATTAGGAAGAGGTTCTTCATGCAGAGGGTGGAACGCTAGAAATCTCCCCAGGGAAGCAGTCATGGTGCCAAGCATGACAATACTAAGTAATTTTTGTACTAAGAAGGACATTAAGTATTTGACTGGAATGGTTGGACTTGATGATCCGATGGGTCTTTTCCAACCTGGTGATTCTGTGAATATTCCAGAAGGATTTGGACAATGCGCTCAGACACATGATGTGAATGTTGGGATTGTCCAATCTCTTCCAGGGAGAGGAGTTGGACTCGATGATCCTTGTGGGTCCCTTGCAGCTCAGGACATTCCATGATTCTGTGACTCTGTGATTCTGTCTCCTATCACATTCCCAAGTTCCATCTGTTCCCCAGACACCACAGGAACAGGGCACATTTTTAGCACTTCCAGAGGGTGTTTTACTGTTAAAGATCACAGAGTTGTCTGTAAACAACTCTGAGAAAGAGACCCTGAGGCCACCTCATTTTCTGTGTGATTTTGTAATAACATCCACGTATTGCTGTCTCCTCTTCCTTTCTTTCTTTTACCTCTAGGAAACCCTTTCCTAGGCCTAAGAAGGCTATGGAACTGTTGGAAATGGGTTGAGAGTAAGGCTACAAGGATGACCAGAGGGCTGCAGCACCTCTCGTACCAGGACAGGCTGAGAGACTTGGGGTTTTTCAGCCTGGAGAAGGCTCTGGGGAAACCTTAGAGGAGCTTCTAGTCCTGAAATAGGCTACAGGAAAGCTGAGGAGGGACTTTTTACAAGGGCGTGGAGTGAGAGGTCGAGGGGTGGGGGGTGGCTTTAAACTGAAACAGATTAGGTTTAGATAGAAATCATTCTTCACTGTGCAGCCGGTGAGGCCCAGACAGACACTAGCGCTGCCTACCCCGATCCCCGGAGGCGTTCGCGGCCCAGTCCCGGGGGCAGCGGGAGGTGCCGGGGCCGGGCGGTCCCTCCCCGCCCGCGCGGTGACTCCGAGCCGGGGGAGGAGGAGGAGGAGGCGGCCCCGCCCGCCCCGCGCCGCCATTTTGTGCCAGCGCCTGCGGAGAGTGCCAGTCGCGGTCGCTGCCTTGCGGGTCCACAGCCGGTGCGAAGGGTGCTCCCGTCCATGGCCAGCTTTCCACTGACTGTTAACGAGAAGCTCATCGGTGAGCGGGGCCGGGAGAGGGAGGAAGGCGGGGGGGGGGTACATCGCGGTTCCTGGATCGAGGCGGCCGCTGCCACAAAGCATCGCCTGGAGAACCAGAGAATCGCATCGTGGGTTGGAAGGGACCTCAAAGCCCATCCAGTTCCACCCCGGCTGTGGGCAGGGACACCTCCCACTGGATCAGGGGCTCCAAGCCCCATCCAACCTGGCCTCGAATTCCAGGGAGGGGGCAGACTCTGGGCAACCTGTGCCACTACCCTCATAGGAAAACATTTCTTCCTGAGATCTAGTCTAAATTTCCCCTCTTTCAGCCTAAAAGGGCTACAGAGATGATCAGAGGAGCACCTCCCATGCGAGGACAGGCTAAGAGAGCTGGGGTTCTTGAGCCTGGAGAAGAGAAGGCTCTGAGGAGATCTTCCAGTGCCTGAAGGGGCTACAAGAAAGGTGGAGAGGGACTGTTCACAAAGGCTTGTGATGGTAGGACTAGGGACAATGAGTATAAATTGGAGGGGGGCAGATTTAGACTAGATATAAGGAGAAATTTCTTCACCGTGAGGGTGGTGAGGCCCTGGCACAGGTCACCCAGGGAAGCTGTGGCTGCCCCATCCCTGGAGGTGTTCAAGGCCAAGTTGGATGGGGCTCGGACAGCCTGATCCAGTGGGAGGTGTCCCTGCCCATGACCAGGGGTTGGAACTGGATGGGCTTTAAGATCCCTTCCAACCCAAACTACTCTGTGATTCTAAAACACGGGTCAGCACTGTGTTCAAGTGGCAAATAAGGCCAACAGCATCTTGGCTTGTATCAAACACAGTGTGGCCAGCAGGACGAGGGAAGTGATTCTGCCCCTGTACTGGTGAGACCACACCTCAAATCCTGTGTTCAGGGGCCCCTTGCTATAAGAAAGACATTGAGGTCCTAGAGCATGTCCAGAGAAGAGCAGTGAAGCTGGTGAAGGGGNTACCTGGGGACAAGATTTAGTAATAGGCATGTACGGTTGGAGTCAGTGATCTCTAAGGTGTTTTCCAACCTAATGATTCTGTGAACATCAATACCCCTTGTCCTATCACTACAGCCCCTGCTGAAAAGCTTTCTCCCCATCTTTCTTATAAATGCACCATAAATACTGAAAGGCCACAATGAAGTCTTCTCAGAGTCTTCTGCAGGCTGAACAACCCAAATTCTCTCAGCCTCTCTTCTTAGGGGATATTTGATATTTTATGGATGCCCTTCCTTTGGCTGAAGCCGATTATTTCCATGAATGGGCAAAATCTCATTGCACAGAGTTTAGGTGACATTGTTCCTTCCACAGCCACTGACTGTTTCCTCACAGATGTAAGTGGGTGCTGCCTAGCTGAGAGCATGGGGGTGGTAGCAGGGCCAGCCAGGGTCCCTAGACCCCTCCAGCCTGCTGCTCATTGTTCCTGCTACACTTCACTCCTGTCACATCCACCCTCTAAAAATCCACCTTGGGGGGCAGCATTGGGAGGCCTCTAGGAAGCTCTGGACCTGCACCTGCAGCCAAGGTTGCAGAAAGGTGTGGAACAGCCAGTTACATTGTAAGGCAGGGATAAAATCAACTGCTCTGCCTGCACAGTGCTGGCTTGTTTCCTACAGTGGTTGCTTAGTTTAATTTTCTGAAGGAGGGCAGGATGGAAGGTGTGCAGGTGTACTCATACAGTCCTTTAAAGGTTAACCCCCCCCTATTTCTGGGCCTCCTATTGGCTAAACTCTGAAGTATTAGGTCAAGTCAGAGAATAGTTCTGCTATCTCTACAGCTGTTGTTAGAGCAGTTGAAGTAACAGCTGCTTTCAGTGGTTTTTCTGATACAGAGATGCGCTATTACTTGCATGACAGCAGGACATTTAAACACAGGCTGTTTAGTGACTTTTTTACAGCTGAGGCTTAGCCTTCATTGGTGATACAGCAGCAATAAGAACCCGTAACATGCTGCCTGGTTCCCTTTTAAAGTAGGCTGGCTCTTTTTAAAAAAAAATGGAATTTCCTCTTGTTTTCTTTTTAGCACGATCACGCACTGTAGGAGAACTCTTAGCCCCGACTTCTCCTTTTGACAAGAAGTGTGGACGTGAAAACTGGACTGTGGCGTTTGCTCCCGATGGATCGTACTTTGCTTGGTCACAAGGACATCGCATAGTGAAGCTGGTCCCCTGGTCTCAGTGCCTCAATAACTTGTAAGGCAAAACTATATGCTTTTAATTCACCTGAAGAACTTCTGAATTTCAAAATATAAGATAGCTTTTAATAGATTAAACCACATGAAATGGCTTTTTAGGCTTTGGTGCCTTTGGGAAAAACTAATCCTTTAGAGTAACAGCTGTTGTTTTATCTCTTCCCCTGTGAGGGCAAGAGAAACAGTGGTATTGCAACCTCACAAGAAGCTGTGGGGGAGGGATTTATTAATTGGTTCAGATGCCCTGAAACAGGAGGAAGTTAGAAAGAGAAGGAAATTTAAAGGCTTGGGTAGATCTGGACTTTTACATTTCCTATCAGAAAGCTATCTGGTTTTACCCTTTAAGAATTTATTTAAAAGCCAGGCTCTTGTCATTCTTAGGAGAAGGCAAGTTAAGTTGTTAAGTTCCAAAAGACACGCTGTCTTTTCACTTGCCAGTTGCATGTTAATGAAGGGAGTAACCAGCAGTTGCACTTCTCTAACTGGTTACATTTCCCCTCCCTGCAAATCCCACCTCGCCTTTTTTTTCTCCCCTCTTCCTGGAGCTGGGTGAACTGGTTTACACGTCCTGGCCTCTGTATTTAACGCTTGTAAGTGACTTGCAAGGAAATTCTTGCTCATTTAGGAGAAAGTCTTTAAAATTTTAAAACTATTTTTTCTGTAAATGTTTTAAAAATGTTTTTCGCAGTGGGTTAAGTTAATGTATTGCTCTCTGTGTACAAAATCATTAGTATTCTAGTGAATAAGAAAGTTTCCAGGTGTTAATAATTTTTGAAAGTAATATGAAAAAGCTGCTTTTATAATTTAAAAGTAAAAATGCTTCATTATGTGCCTCCAAAATGTATGTTATGGCAATTCACAGATTTCATTATGTCTTAAAGGCCTTATTGTTCTTTTTATTTTTCTAGATAATTTATGATTTTTTAAAAATTTCTTATTTGTTTTGCAGCTTGTTGCATGGCACAAAGAATGTTGCAAATTCTGTCAACACAAGGCTTCCAAGGCAGAATAGTGACATCGGTCAGAAAAATAAGCTTTGTGAACATATAATAGACTGTGGGGACATTGTCTGGAGCCTCGCGTTTGGGTCCTCAGTGCCTGAGAAGCAGAGCCGCTGCGTCAATATAGAATGGCACCGCTTCAAATTTGGGCAGGACCAGCTTCTGCTTGCAACAGGCTTGAACAACGGGCGCATCAAGATATGGGATGTCTATACAGGTAGAGTATGAGAGAGGAATTTGGCAGTCGATAGTCACTTTCTGCTGTAGGAATCTCATTCATGGACAGAATAAATTGCTTACAGAGTTTTAATGGGGATCTGAACTTTCAATACAAATTAAGTAATCTAAAAAAAAAGTGAAATGCATCTAGAAGAGTTCAAATACTGCAAGAGGGAGGAACAGGCTCAGGTTATGCCTTGAGATGTACATGAAGGTGAGATGTAGGTAAAGCGTTGTTGTTGCAAAATAGTTAAATGTGTGATTGACTCTGTGTATATTGGTTGCTCACACTAAAATCTTCCCTTGGACTGTAGCACTAAGAAACAAAGGAAACTTTAAAAACATGAAGTTCCTCTCTGTTCTTGGGCATGGGGAAGGATTTATATCGATGAGGACCTTTTTGGATTTTTTTGAAGTAAAGATTGTTCAGATTATATGAGACTGAATTCTAAATTACAGAATCTCAGTTTAGCTGATAGCACAGTTGCTAGATTGGGAGAGAGTTCAGCTTTTGAAAAATGAAACTAATGATTTCAGTAATTTGTCATCTTGTAAATTTAGCTTCAAAGAGAGGTGTCTATAGAAAGAAAAGTCTTGCTTTATTTCTGAAGCATCTGGTTTTCGTGTATAGACTTACTAGCTTTTCAGGAAATTGCCTCTCAATACTGAGGAATCTGAGAGGATACACACACTTCCTACTGTAGAGAGCATTTCTACAAAGAGAACTTGGCTTTATGTGCTGTGATTTTGTATTCGGTATTAGCATCCATAAGTCTTCATCTGAATAAAAGCACAGTCCTTCATTTTAAGTTGTGCTGTTTTCTTATAACAGGAAAACTCCTCCTTAACCTGATGGACCATACAGAAGTTGTTAGAGACTTAACTTTTGCCCCAGATGGCAGCCTGATCTTAGTGTCTGCATCCAGAGACAAAACACTGAGAGTCTGGGACCTGAAAGATGACGGTATGCAATTTAGGTTTATCTGCTGTAATATATAGGAGGAATATGCACAGTCCACTCTTCTTGCTGTAAACTTAGGTCAGGATTTCTTGAAGAATTCTGTTCTATCACTCACTGGGTGCTCTCTTGAAATTCTTTATATGTGCTCTAATATTGTAAGCTCTTACTGGGTTGAGCTCAAAGAGTGCATGAAGTGACATCTTTTATTAGGGACATTTGGATTAGAGGCTGCGTGATAATTTTTTATCTCTGTGTAGAACAAGTGCAGTATGTTGCTTGAAAAAATAGTGTAAAGTCTTGCAAAGGGAGAAAAAGAAATACCGTAGCAAAGCTTTTTAAGTTGAATTTGTAATATTCAACGAGTCCTTAATGAATGTCTGTCTTCCTAGGAAATATGATGAAAGTGTTGAGAGGACATCAGAACTGGGTGTACGGTTGTGCATTCTCTCCAGACTCCTCTATACTCTGTTCTGTGGGAGCGAGTAAAGCAGTACGTGTCAGAGTTTCTTGTTCATTAAATTTGCTGAATTGTGTGCATAATCATTTTAAATCTAAGTAACATTAAGCTTATGCTCGGTGTCATGAACTTCTAATGTTTTGTGATGATGTAAAAATGCATGAAATTAAACTGGCAAATGGTGCATTGAGACACTGATTTATGAATCAAACTTGCACTGCTTTTAGTTGAAGAAACTGTTAAGCTTTCTTTGAGAAATAGTTTTACACATTGCATACGTTCATAGTGTGAAATCAAAGATAGCTAAAGCTTCCAGTGTTATTAGACACTTATATTAATGCATAAAACTATTCTGTTATTGATTTTATCCTTTCTATTTCCTGCTTAATGAAAAGGACTTTTCAAAGTCTGAGCCAGTCATGGTATCTCCCAGTGAACAAAGTGTTTCTACATTGCTTTCCAGTACAAACGGTACTTGTGTCTAAAAGATCTAGAACAGAGAACAGCATACTGGGTTTGTTTGCATCCATGTTCTAATGTCCTGCTAGAGAACTGAAAGCAGTGCAGGTAAAGCATGTATGCCATAAGCTGCTTTTCATGGCACTGCAGAATTAGGGTAAAACAGAAAGGGGATTTCAGTTGAGTTGCAGGGCTCTGTGGGTGGTTTCATGCAACCTAGTGACGCTGAGTTAAAAGCGCAATTGAATCATTGGCCACTACTTTATACTATTCAAATGTATTTTATACTTTAAATTATCATTGCAGATTTGATAGTGAATAGTTGAGGCCTAGGCTTTATTTTTTCTTTAGCTAGATCAGATGTGGATGTATACATTGCTATCTTTAGGCTGTATGTTTTCCATAAGCTTCTTGCTTTCCCTGTCACAGGTGGTGGCAGCAATATTGGTGTGATTGAGGTTAAGCTGGCACCACCCACACAGGAGCACAGTGGTGTTAGCTGGGCAGAAAGAGTGGCATCTCTGGCTACCAGGCTGGGGACGAGCTTTACCGTAGGACGAAGTAACCTTGCCTTCGACTGCAAGGTGTACTGTACGTACGCAGGTGCTGGTCGATGTCCACTTTCTGCTTTCTTTCTTTCTTTTTTTGTTGCTTTTTTTTTAAAAAAAAAAAAAAACTTTCACAGCAGTGAAACACCCTGACTCCTAAAGCTTAGTTTCCAGTTCTATGGAATGGTGGGGTCTTGAAGAAATTGATCAGCATGTTTATAAGCAATTGTAAAGTGGTTCAGTTTTAGGAAGCCTGTGAGGGACTAAAGCTATGTTGGCTTTGGTCAAACATTTAAACTTACCCAAGATGTCAGCATTTAATCTGTGCAGTAAAACTGAGTTAGAAGAAGAATCAAGTGAGCTCTTTTAGGGACGCAACATCTTATGTTTAAGACTTAAAGTGTTCTTTAAAATAGAACTGTAGTACGTAAATCATTCCTATTCAGTAATTCTGCACAGTCTTTATTTTGATTATATATAATGTGCAATGCATGTAAAATCCTAGAATACTATAGTCTTATCAATAGTTATGATACAATATGTATTTAGCCTGGTAAATTGTAATAACCCTGTCTTTTTTTACTGTTGACTTGATTTAAAATGCATAAATTCTTTCTAATAATGTGGTTAGAGTTCCCTGTTGTTTTGCCAAAGACTTAACTTTTGGCTGTGAAAATTCTTTTTGCTTGCAGTATCTGTTTCTCTTCCTAGGCTGACGTTGGTGATCCAAGCCAATTGTAAACAAGTGATCTTAAACTCAAAGGGATGCCACTGGAGTAACCATATGTTAACCTTATTTTCTGTCTGTATTTTTCTTAAAATTTTGGTAGTTACTGAAAAGAGGGGACTGTAGAGTTTAACCCTATTTATTTCTGCATATTTTAATGAAATAGTTTTGTAATACATGAATTTCAGTAAAAGCTACATGGTTAAATTGTGTTGCCTTTATCTTATATTTTGGCTTATTTTGTTAATAACATTTAACAAACTTGAGTTAGAACTTGCATGTCCGCTTTAATTATTTTTAAAAAAACTTGATTTTAATCTGAGTATGACACTGAGCGTATTTCTTAATTGTAGTAATTCATAATGCCTGATTTTAATGTAATCCTAAATAAGACTNGTGAGTTTTCTCCTGATGGAGCTTTACTGGCTACTGCATCTTATGATACTCGAGTCTATGTCTGGGATCCACATATCGGAGTTATCCTTATGGAATTTGGGTAGGTAGTCAAAATCTGGAAAGGTTCTCCTGCGGAGAAGATGACTACTGAAAATTAATGGGTTTATGTGTTTAACTGATATTGGACTCGGAAAAATCTGAGCAGGGCAGATGGTAATCCTAAAGTAGCAAAGCAGTAGAGGTGATTCCTCTGTCTGAGGGANCTCCTGCGGAGAAGATGACTACTGAAAATTAATGGGTTTATGTGTTTAACTGATATTGGACTCGGGGGAAAAATCTGAGCAGGGCAGGTGGTAATCAAAGCAGTAGAGGTGATTCTTCCATCTGAGGGAGAGTTTAAAGCACTGATGTTTTAGTGTGTACTAGTCTGAGCATCCTTAACAAAGCTGAAGTGTTGAGTGTTACAAAAGATAGAGTGGTTCAGTTGCCTCTCCTGGTTTCATAGTTAAATGTTTGATCCATTTTTTGCTTCCTCTGCTTGGCGAGTCATGGCTGAAGGAAATGCTTCCATAGTTCTTGACTATTATGCTGTCAGCTAAGTGTGTCTCTGTCTCCAGGCATCTGTTTCCCCCTCCTACACCAATATTTGCTGGAGGTGCAAACGACCGGTGGGTCAGATCAGTATCTTTCAGTCACGATGGACTACATATTGCAAGCCTTGCTGATGATAAGTAAGTATGAGGAAAGATTTGCTAGACTCCTCTAATTCATCCCTTATGACATGAGCTTTTAAATACTGTCAGCTTTTTGTAGAACCAAGAAATGAATTCTGATGGTCTTAGTAAAGGTAGAGGAGTTGTCTGCTATATGTTAATGTTCATTCTGAACACAGAAATAATTGTGTACAGAGTAGATGACCTGAATAACTTAAATGTCTTAACAGCAGAGAACAGACAAAGAGGGGTTGTAAACAATGAAAAATATACCTGTTATTAACTAGAAGTCAGTCTGTTGTGTAGTAGTAAATTCCAAATAAAAAGAAGAATATTCTGTGGGCTCGCATTCAGCTTCTACTAACACTGCAAATAATACTTCGAAGAACCATATTTAAGAATATGAAGAATGTGGTCTCAAAATGACAGCAAGAGTATTAAACTGTCTGCAGCAGGGTGTGGGGTTTTTTTGATCAAGACAAGTGTTGTTGGGATTTCCTAGCATGTGTGACGCTTGAGAGAGATGATCTAAATCTATAATGCCGTTTTTTTCTGCTGGTGAAGACCATCTTTTATTTTAATTGGCAGATTTAAATGGCTTAAGAAGTGCAGGTCGATGTATATAGCAGGAATGAAGAAGTCAGGCATTTCAGGCCAGCTCTCTAACACCTTGTACACCTATTAAAATGTTACAAAAATACCTTGTGCTCTGTTTCAGGCCAGTTCTGTGTGCAGCGTCAGAATATATATCAGACAGATTTAAATGTCTACAGTGATAACTTAGTACTTTTGTTCTTTCTTTCTTAGAATGGTGAGATTCTGGAGAATTGATGAGGAATGCCCTGTACAAGTTGCCCCTCTGAACAATGGACTCTGCTGTACCTTTTCTACTGACGGCAGTGTTCTTGCTGCAGGGCAAGTATACAATTCTTTTTCTTTCACTAAAATACTAAGTTGACACAAAAGGTTGAAAGCAGTGGATAAGAGTTCTCAAAATCTTCGGTTGTGACTTGCAGCTTGATGCTCCTGACTTGGTTTTATTTCTGGTACTATTTGTTTAAACATGCCTGGAATAGCAGTAAAGTCAAGAAGCTGATAAACTCATTTCTTATCTTTGAGAATAAATAAGAGACAGACACAGAAATGTGGATTGGAAAAAGACCATGAGATAATCGAGGGCAGTTGCTCTATTGCAGCTGGCATGCTCGGTAGCTGTTGGCAGAGCTGCTCAGGTCTGTTGTGCTGATAATCAGCAAATTTCTGTGCTGTCGTAGCTTGAAAGAACTGACATCCAGTGTGTGAGAGTCCTGAGAGTCTGGAACAGCTCCACCTGAGCAATCCAAGTCCCAAGCACATTCGCTATAACTGGCAATGTGAGACTCTGTGCCATGATGAAGTTGTTCAGGTGGGATAGACCCAGTGGGTTTTTTTCTTTTCTTTTTTCATCATGCAGGACCCAAGATGGCAGCGTGTACTTCTGGGCCACTCCAAGACAAGTTCCCAGTCTCCAGCATCTATGTCGCATGGCAATTCGAAGAGTGATGCCCACCAACCAAGTCAAGAACCTCCCTATCCCATCAAAAATTGTGGAGTTCCTGTGTTACCAGCTTTGAATTGAAAAAAAAAAAAAATAAAATCCAAGTGGCAGGTGGCACAGCTGCTGAAACCAGCTCAACACTTTAAAGAATCCTCAAACTTTACAGCCTTTAAGCTTAAAACTTTACAAGTTTTTAAGAACTATTTAAGGTGATAACCTAAAAACTATTTTGTCAAAATGCCTGACAGGTAAATTTTTAATATTTATAGGAAAGACGGTAGAAGTATTCCTGGTGTTCTCAATTTTCTAAACTGTAACTGTGAAAACATGTACATGTATAGACATAAGCTGCTACATGTTATCAATGTACTTTGGAAATTGCTTTTATGATTTTTAATGTGTATCATGTATATATTGCTTTGGTAGAGCCGTCAGCTGCGTCAGTGCTGTAAAGTGGAAGGAGAGCTATTATTCTGGGACACTGAGTTAGAAAAAATATTGACTTAAGGAAGCTTAACTGCTCTGTATGTACGTACATTGGTTAGGGGGCAGGGAACTGATCCGCAGATAGGAACTCACGCTAGTTTGTTTCAGGAGGAGGTACAGTTTGGCATTTTAGAGAATGTGTGGTGAAGGGAAGTAGGTTCAGGTAAGGGCTGGAGTACAGCTAACGGAAACCCAGGAACGGCCTGTGTGTCAGCTAAAGGCGGCCTTAAGTTCCATAGCAGCAAACCAGGTTAAATTTCAGTATTGGGCAGTGTTAAAGACATTTCCTTACATTTCCAGAAATCTAACTACTGTATTATTGCCTGATACTTTGTCTGTAATGAGAGGAATTTACAGACTCAGTTTATTATTCTTTAACCCTATAATATCTCTTCGGGGGTGATTATCGGTTAATGGCCAAAGATAAGCAAAATACTTGGTCTTGCCTTCTGTTATTTATCTGTACCTGCAGATATAAAGAATGTATGCATTGCATAAAATGCCTGATTATATATTTTTTTGTTGACTTTTTTTATTAAAACCTTGTATAAAAGTTTCCTGATGTTGCTTCTGGTGACTGATTCATCAACACTAGCCATAAATATCCCTGCTTCTCTCTCTACGGCTACAGCCTTGTCAGGCAGCAACCTGTGCATGTGGGGCTGGGTGAAAGAGCAGCAATTTGTATTGCAGTCTAGTTTCAGTGTAACTTATTTGCACATATCAAAAGAGAGGGACAACCTCCAATAGCAAGCAGGAATCTTCTCCTCTAGAAGGCCCAGCCCAGACACTCGGGCCTTCTTTCCAGGAAGATACTCCCAACCACCATAAATCAACTTTCTAAGGAAATCTATAGAACAAAGTCCACAGGACAGAACTTCCTCAGGAATTAAAACCCAGCCTGCAAGGAAATACTGTATGGAGGTGTTGCCACTCCACTTAATGACTCACTCACTTGGAGTAATATTTTTTTCATAAAATTACTGCACTTAAATGAAGCAAGCATTTCCAGCTTTTTGCTTGTTCTGATTTGTATAATTTATTGTCCAGTCAAAGGAATAACTCGCAAGTTTTCTGCCAAGGAGCTTACTAACACACAAACACGTGCTCCTCTCTTAATTGCAGTCACTCAGATCAGCTCGAGCCCCGTGTGCTCTGTTCTGCCTTCCCTGCTGGAGCGTTTGTCCCAGGGCAGCAATAGCCCTTCCCAGTACAGGCGCCAAACCAGAAATCAAGCAGCTACCACTATCCCTGTATCAGCAGAGAGCTGTGATTTTAAAGCATGTAATTAACAGCTCTGCCTGATGAAGGAAATAATTCTACAACCTTGGAACAAAATGCAGGGAATTTGCCTGGGCCACTACCATGGAGCATACAGTCAGGAGCAAAGGGAATAAACCGCACCTCCAGAGTGTTACTAAGATGGGTGGAAGTGGTTTGTGGACTAAAGTATCTTTGTGGCTTGTAACAGTGCTGCCAACAGTCCAGCCTAGTTAAAACATCTCACCAAGTGAAAAACTGACCTGACAAAAGCAGCATCTTTGTGCTGTTCGGCTGGGCCTGAGCAGAACCAGATTTGCATCTGTCCACAGGCATCTGCAAACACATGCTGCACAGTGTCATTAGTGCCCCAAACCCTCTGCTGAAGCGCTCTGGAAACTAAAGTCTACAAAGATGACAGGGACCGTGCAGAAGGCGCCGGAAGCAGAGCTGGTCTTGCAGTGCACTGACTCCGCAGCTTATGCTCACCAGCTCCTGCAAGCACAGCCACACCAGGGCTGGCAGCAAAGACAACTGACAGAAAAAAGCAATGATGCAACAGCTTGCAAAATTTCCTGACAGGAGCAGAAATCTCAAGCAAAGGAAGACACAAATACATAATTGAGAAGCACTAGATCAGAAGCTCTTTGAAAAGGGAAACCACGTTGATGACACAAAAGCGCTAGACAGAAGTAGTCAGCACAGGGAAGGGGAAAGTGGAAATCTCATTCACTGAGGAGGAATTGGGTCACTGTGTGGCTGGGCACTGGTATTAGAAAGACTGAGTGGATTTTATTGTTACCATTTATTAATCCCACGCAGTAATATAGAACAGATGTTTCTGTTGGAGGCAGGATGTTGGACTGCAAGGACTATTCACTGGTCTGCTCCATTCCTCCAGGCCTAAGTGCACTAAAGCCTCAGTACCACCATGATTCTTGACTGTTTTCTAGCACACCTACACCTCAAGCCCTCAGCTGGCAGCCTCATGCGTCCCCAAGCTGATGGAAACACCCAGAATCTCATGAAACATGCTTCCTTAAGCACCTCAATGAACCAAGCTAACAGCTAAATTTGTCAAAATGCATATTTCTGCAAGATCACAGTTCCAGTCCTGAATTAGCAAGTGTGACTTAAATGTGGAATCTTCTAGCAGAGACTCATTGAAGGGTCATCTCGGATTGTGTTCACTGAAAACTTGTGATTTATGGAAGTGGGGGAAGAAAACAACATCCCTGCTTCCTCCCCTTCACCAACTCTGAACGCCGTGTCCCAGATATTCCAAAATGAAACTACCTCTATAAAGTCTCACCCTGCTTCTCTGCCTGCATCAGTTCTTCTGTTTGTTCTAACCTCTTTCCCAGGAGCTGAATGACAATTTTAGATTAAGTACACAAGCTTAGCTCATTGGTGAGGGCACTTAAAACCATTTAAAATGTTTATGAGCCTCTGCCTGCTCTGGTGAGATACCATGAAGTGAGGCTTCCCACTGATTCATTCCCCCAGGACCTTCCCATTCTGACCATGGTACAAACCTAAGCTTATCGAGGAGGCCAAGCAGCATATCCCAGAGAGAAGTAACTTCTCAAAGCTCAGTACCTCCTTTGTAGGGCAACCAGGGAGAGTGACGCTGCATCCCAAGGCTTTTATCCAGGGTCTAACTGCTTAATTCAGATGCGCCAAAATGTTACAGATGTTTACGTCTACACATACGTCAGTGCATATTTATCTTCCCTTCTGTTTGCTCATCGCAGCACTTTCTGACAGGCCTGAATGCCCGAGCAGCACAGACTTTGAGGACTGAAGTTGCTGTTATAACACTGTTATTAACATTTCCAAAAGTACAAGAAACCTGCAAATGACTTACAGGCAGAGGAGCTGTGGCGGGCAAGCAGGCTGGTCTGAGGAGTAGCTGGGTGCCAGCAGTCAGCAGAGCAGCACCTGAAGAAAAGCTGCACTCTTGTAGGGCACAAAATGCAGTATTCTCCAAAAACACTGGGAAGGAGGAACTGAAGGATTAAAGGTGTAGGGAAGGAGCTTCCTCAGGAGGACAGAATTGCAATTAAACCTGTCCCAGGCTGGTATCAATCCCCTCCCAGCTGTTCCTAAGTAACAGCTGTGAACCATTACAAGGAGAAGAAGTGGGGGCGGAAGGCAGGGGGGCAGGCAATGTGAGCTAACACTATGGCCCCTGCCCCACGTTCCAGGAAGGGGCCAATGCTGGGTCATGCAGCCATCACGGAGAGGATGGAGCATTTCAGAAAATGTCCTCCTGTTGTTTCCAAAGTAAATCCCACCTTCTGTGCCTGAAAAAGCCAGTGCTTTAACTGCCAATGTCTCTTTCACACAGGGACTAAAATCATTAGGTTTGATTCTCATGGAGTGAGTATCGTGGAGCCAAGCAGGTTCTAATCTGAGACAGTTCTCCAGAGCTTCCTCCCGGTTCCATCCCTTCTGTCCTTCAGCCAAGAGGCAGGGAGAAGGAAAGCCTAAAGACGCAGGGACAGTTTGCAAGCTGGTCCCCAGCAACTGCCCACCCTGGGAGCAGAGGGGACTCTGCCTGCGCTCACTGGCCCACAGTGCCAGACTGGAACAGCATCCGAGAGAAGCAAGTCAAGAGAAAGCTGGAGCTCCAGCCAGAAGGAACGTTTTTCTCCAGAAATACTCTGGAAACAGTATTTCTTTTCCACATGAATATATGGCATTTTAGTTGAATCACTAAGGGAGAGACTAAATAACACTGTGAAGTATTTTGTGCAATGTATGCTTTTAATCCTTCAGCTGAATGAGGTCTTTCCTTGGACCAGTTTAGAAATAGGGTGGATGAATCCCATGACCTCTTTTCCTTACCTGTTACAATATTCTCACCAAGGACAGAGGTTATGTAACATCCCATGGGAAATCTGGTAAAGGTGTCAGGCAGAAACTGTTTATCCAAGTACTTATTTCAGAACTGCCTGAGAAAGGCCGATGGGGTTTCTATGTGATCCTGGCCTCCGCACGAGGATACATTGATTTTATAAACACCGTTCCATGCAGCACACAAACCCAGCTGCAACAAGCTGTTTCAGAACAGCTTTCATTACTGATATCCCAGAACGAGAAGAAAGCCAGTGTAAACTTCAGATAAGTAATCAGTAACTTTGTTTAAGTCATTATAACAATATTAGTTATCAGCAAGGTTATGCCTTGCATAACTAGTTTATTCCAGACAGAAGCCCTGGGGCAGATATTATTTATTTCTAACAGGAGATTAGAAGGCCCCGAATGCTCACTTTTAATCCAGATGACCGAGTTCTTTGTTGCACCACGGAGGAAAATATTTATTTATGTGCTTTTATCTTAGCATTGCCAGACTGGGGTTACAGGATAGAAATCACAATCCCATCTCTCTCCAACCTCACTTCTTAGTCTCTGCAGACTACACAGATATTAAAGACAGCTCAGTTTGCCCCCTGCACACTGCATGAAGAACTTTTTCTCACTGAATTGAGGAGCACTTCATAATTCTCTGGGTGCCCAAGTGACCACACAACACTGGCTTATGTCTGTGCAGTTAAGGTTGGCTTTCCACTTGCATGAAAACTATTTACAAGTCCTGCCTCCTCGGTTCTCACTGTAAGTGGAAAGAAGACAATATAAGAAATAAACCCTGCAGATGAATTAATCTCTTTGTGGCCCTTTGTGTGTGTCTTTGCTGTTTCCACGCTCAACACAGAATGGCAGCTACTCTCTAATGGTAGCTAAGGAAGAGAGGAGCACAGCACCGTGTGTGGTTGTGAGACTGCTGGGATATTTTTTGTTGCCTAATGCACAAAGAATTGAAGACAAACCCTAGTCCTAAGAACACTTCCTCTTCCCCTGCCATGTGGCGATACAGGGGTTCACAAGACAGTCAGATACAGGGTATTTAATTCAATAAAGCTCTGCATTCTCCTGTGAGGCTCCCTGAACTGCTGCTGGGTGTCTTGGTGAGGAAGAAGAATCAACGAATCATAATTGAAAGACACTGAGCAGACATGGATCTAGGGGATGAAAGTGATTCTGAGAGTGAAACCACACCAAGCACAAACCCAGAATTAATTTAGAAGCTGGGCTAGCGTCTTCCCAAGCTGTCCCTGAAGTCAGCAATTTCCAGCAAAAGCTGCTAAAGTCAGCCTGCCGAAGGCACAAGTGACTAGTGAATAACGACAGCCTGAGAGATGCTCTGTCTGTGCTGTAAATGCAGACTCAGAACAGGTTCATTGTTGTTACACCGAGGCACCTGTTTTACACTCAGTCTCTAGGAGAGAACAGATCATCTGCTTTCTGGCTCACTGAGTAACATTCCTACTGTCAAGCAGTTATGAAAACTGAACTAAAAAAACCCAAAACAAAATGTATTTGTTGCTCTCACAGATGAAGTGAGATTCCAGTAAAGGAATGCATTTTTGTACAGTACAGATGATTTGAAAACTGCAGTAACTAATATTTCAAAGCTGTGGTGGTTTCAAAATCTCAGCTGAATTGGGAAGGAACAGGTCTGTTTACATTCAGGACTGGGAGTGCTCAAAATGAATTATAGGTCTGTTGGGTTTCAAACGCACTTTCTAAAAAAGTATGCTAAGTAAATGCATTTTTCAATCTGTTCTCTAAGCTCGCAAAGCTGTAAGTGTGATTTTTCAGTCTGGCAAAAAACGCAGGGACTTGGTATGGGTAAAATGCACGCGTAATTTCTTTTTAAAAACTCAGAAAGGTCACAAAGGCTTGGATGACACGGAGCAGGCTGCCTAGGGAAAGTTTTGGAGTCTCCTTCTCTGAAGATATTCAAACCTTCTCGAGGTGACCTTGCTTTAGCAGGGGGGATGGACTGGAGGAGCTCCAGAGGGCCTCTCCAACTCCAACTATTCCCTGAGTCTGTGATGCTGTGACATTTAGGTACCAATGCTATGAGTTTAGTTGCTCCATAACAGGTGAATTATGCTGAAGAAGTTAGAGCGCAGGAGAGCTGAGGCAAAAAGTAGTGTTGCCGGTGCTCAGAGAAGCCTGAAATGGCAAAGTAGAAGCGGAGAGTTATTGATGAACTGCTGCTCTGGAAAGAAACTGACTGAGGGCTGTGCTGGCAAGGAGCAAACCTGGCCTGCATCCTACTGAAATGAATAGTACTAGTCATGTAAGCGTGGCCCATGGAGACTGTTCATCATCATGAACAAATATGTATTACACTGCAATAAATTACGATATGCTGTGTAGAGCTGTGCACCCATTCCAAGGTACAAACTAGCGGTTTTAAGGAAGCATATTAGAAGTGAAAAAGCTGGAGAGGAAAGCTGTCACTGTGTTTCTGAAAGACATAGGAAGCTTTCCTTGCTGTCCACCCCTTTAAAATCTGATCTGCCATTTATCAGTGCTTTCTCCCAGCCATAATCTTTCCAAATCTTGTCCACTCTGCAGAAAAAACCAGTAGTTTTGGCATGCCAACTGGTCTCTACTTTGAATTCACCTTTAACCTCTTGAAAGCAGAAGGGCAGAAATAGCTGCTCTCATGGATATAATTCAATTTTAAAGCATCATTGACTAAGGCTGCATTTTTATTACTCACATCAGAAGTTCACTACAGAAAAGGTTAATTGGAGAAACAGTCATGCAACCCAACAGGAGTGTCGAGTTCCTTTTTATTTTGTCAATAAACATTAGCATTTAAGAAAGAGACAACTAGATACTAATCCAGTATTAGACTAGAAACATAACCTTTAAGACTGAAATATAAAATAAATTTGTATCTATATAATGTCATTTACTGCTTTATTAGAAAAAGCTGGTTTTTTTCTGCTTCTGTTTATGGCTTCTTTATTATTATTTCAGTCATGCTAGGCCATAGAAATCCCATTGTGCCGTGTATACATGGCAAACGAAAACACATGGCAAAGTGGAAACACATTTCCTTTTTAATTATACCAGTATAACCAAACCACTAAGATTTTACTGATGCTACTTCCTTCTCTGTTACCTCCTGTTCCAAAAGACCAGCACATTTTTGGGAAGACAATCTTAATCTTCTTTCATATTATATAGCATCTATTGCAAAAAAAGCATCTCATACCAGAATGGTACCAGAATGGGAAAATGAAATTGAAATTATATGGAATAAAATATATTGGTGTATGCTATTAGCAGAGTAAATTCATATCTTCCTGTGCACCTGCACAGGAGCCATTAGAGTATGTTTTGATACTACTATTAATTATTGACCAGCTCCTGTGGTCACGCAGACGAAACACATCCAGAGGAGTGATTTAAAAGAGAAATATTGCTTCATCTTAATTGCATCGGGGAAAGAAAAAAAAATCCAAGGTCCACTGCAGATAAGAGCAGTGAGAAGATATAGTTTGGGAAGAACTTTGATCCCGATGTGGCATGTCACAAGACTGAGATACCTGTTTGCTGCTGTTCCAATTCTGGAGAGCTGCTCTGGCTTCTGTTTTGTCACAGGCATTTCTAAAATAAGGGTCTCTCCAGGAACAGGGGCAGCTGAGAAACCACCCTGAGCCTGCAGCAACACATCTGCAAAACAGCCAAGCAACCTAGAAGGGCTATTGGCCACCTGGCATCCAAGGGAGATTTCTAATGTGCCAACTGATTTTCTTAACACTGATTCCAAAGGTGCAGTTCACTCAGTCCTGTTAATCAAGTGAGGCAGCTACAACCAACCCGCTCAGAAGAACAAACACAAATTAGGAAGTTGGCACATTTTTTCTGATGTTGCTGTAAATCAGCACTAAACGTGGCCTGCAATTTGCTAATGTCGTTTCTCTGATCTCAGTGCTATCATAGGTGAGGTTGATCTACTGCTTCGAGAACCCTTTCCTGCCTGTACTCCAACACAGTACCATCAACAAAAATCCAGCTAAACACAGTGCCCTATGACAATAATAATCAACAAATTATCAGATCCTAATGAGTCATGTTCCTAGCAAAGAAAAAGTTGCAATAAAGAAAGGGAAGGATGATATATTGACTGTGCTATCACATGGCTTGATGTTGGGACAGGTGCCTCCAGCCACATGGGTCTGTGTGTAATCCAAACGTGGTGGTGCCCAGCTGACCACCAAGGGTTATTTCCTGAGCCTGGAAAAAACTTGTGCTGTAACTGGCACGATAATTTTGTTTCTGGAGAGGCCCCTTCACTGTGGTGTCCCAGGGAAAGGTACGAAGACCGCTTGGCTTCACAAAGTTTATTTACTGTGTCCACTGGCTCATGAGGTATTAGAGAAGCTGGAAGTGGACTGACTGGCTTACAGGTTTGTGTTTGTGAGGAGCTGCCAGGATGGCATTCAGCCAAGACAAGTGTTGCATCTTCTGATATGACCCTCTTGTGATAAGAGCTTGAGCCAGGGAATATCAGAAAGTGGTCTGAACACCCCCTGCTGCAGCGGAACACACATTGCTCAGACCGCCTTGCACTCAGCGAGGAGGGGTCTCTTTGCAGCTAATCTGCAAAATCAGACCTGGAGGGCTTGATTTAAACAAAAGTGCTACTGTCCACAGAACGGTAGGCAGGCCAAATCATGAGCTCCTTTGGCAACAGGCTTCGAAAGAAATGAATTCAAGATGTCCATCTGTGTGGATGCAGAACATCTTAAACTATCCTTTTCTTATGTAGTTCTTTGCCCAAGAAAGCTAAGCCAGCACCAGACCCTAAGTTTCTCTCAACGTAGCACCTTATATTCAGCTGGGAGGGTGTTTTGTGCAATGTGGTATGTAAAGAATGGCTTCTTCATTTAGTATCAATTCTGTCCAGTAACTCATATGAAATGTGGTCTTGAGGGGTTTTTTGTCTATTTTTTTTTGTCGAATCTATAATAGTTCTTGGTTTCAACAGCAGATGCTATTAACTGCTTATTATTCATATATAAACTAGTATTTTGAGTAATTATTTATCTCAAATCATACTTTAATAAAAATGTAAGTCAGCAGCGTATATGGAGAAATGTGAGGATAAAAGCATTTAGAGTGTTTATGAAAATCTGTAAATCAGTTAGAATTATCTTCATTTGTGCAATAGAATAGCATCCAAGCCTTTAATAAACCAGTTATCCTTCTCCAAAGAACTAAGTTAAACAGACAAGAGAGAAAGCTGTGAATAGAAAACATATTCCCTCACTTGTAGGTAAATAAATGAGACAGAGAAAGGGAGTCCAAGGAAAACAGTGGCCAACCTCAGAATTTAATTTTCCTCCCTGATGTGGTAAGACAATACCTTTGGCACACACTTCCCTTGCATCTCAGAACAAATACCAAATGTAAATACAATACTTGAAAGTCAGCCTACAGGGACTGCTCCAGAGATTTTCCTTCATTCATCACAGATGTAGCTTTGCTGCTGGCTTGATTTTCCTCTGCTCTTTCAACACATCTTGTGATTTTACACCAATCATCGATGCTCTTAAAAGCTCCATTTCAAGAGCAAAAATGATCGGAGCTGAATCTTATCTTAAAGCAAGAGGAGTAAAATTTATATACTTCTAGGAAATGTTCGAGAGCGCAATCTCTGTTTCTCTACCTTCACCCAGCTCTGACCTGGTGTGTTTCCTGCTGAGTTTCTACTTTCACCTGTGACGTTGGCTGTGATCTGTTCAACGTCCTCTGAGAAGCTGGAATTGGTTTGACTTGTTGCTTTATTTATTTACTGGGGAAAAAGGGACATGAGGAAAGAAGGAGGAGAGATCCCCTGCCAAAAAATATCCAGTTACAAATGGTTGTGATCAGTTAGCGAGAATCTGCTTTCCCAGACCAGAACCCTGCCTGGGCGTGCAGTGCTCTCTGCTGGGTGACACATGCTATGGCTCACCTGCTGTGAAATGGAAATCGCCTTTTCCATGGAAACTGAGGGAGATTCTGCTTTCCAGGAATGTCCGCTTGGCTCAGAGTTCTGCAAGAAACTGGAGAACTCTGTGTTGTGATGCTTCAAGGTGCCACCCCCTCTATAACTGCAGAAATCACTTGTGAACAAGAGAAATGTGGCAAAAAATGCAGCATCCCGGTGTTAGCAAATGTCTGCTCTTCTCCATCTGGTGTGCTTGGTGTCAGCTGCCACAGGACCAGATCCTGGAGCGTGTTCCTGACTCCTACAAGCTTTACTTACTGCAGTAAAATTTAACTTTTCAGTAGTTGCCATGGTTATAACACTGGCTTTCCTCAAAAGGTGCTGTGAGGCTGTATTGACAGCAAAGGGATTCTCACACAGACCAGCTGAAGGGGCAAAGATTCCAGCCTGAGGACACCTGGGGAAAGAAGGTCTGGGGAGGGCACATGAGAACACAACCAACTCCTGCCCCAGTGGTTTTTCAGTAACTCCAGAGCTGTTAACAGACCCTGTGACTCCTTCTGGGACTTGGGAAGTCACCTGTGGAATTGGCTCCCCGAGCTTGCTCACCTCCCTAGGCTCCTGGGAGAAGGCCCTGATGGTCGATGGCAACCTCCCTATGTTTATGCACAAAGGCAGAGACTCTGAGGTCAGAGTGGAGAAAGTAGCTCTTGAGCAGGTAATAAAACCACAAAGGTGTGTTTGCTGGGGGATTTGTAGTTTGGCCTGAGTTTGGAGGTAAGAATCCTGCAGCAGCTCCGCTCTGCGGCCTAACAGCCATTTGCATCCCACTGCAGATAGGATTTGTCAGCTTTAGAGAAAGACCCAAGCAGTCCCAGAAAACCAAATAAATATGAGACTTCAGTGCTTTCTTTTCCTGAAATACAGCTCTTTAGCCTCAGCCCTCCTGAGATTAAAGGTCAGTAGGGCCACATGTGAACACGGCCCTCGGAGAGGAAAAGGAAGGAAATCACACAGCTTTCTAGGTCTTTCTCAATGCACTTTGTGTGTGAATCACCAGAGCCTGATGGTGGCTAGAGGCTGGCAGCTATCAAAACTTGGTTTCCCCCGTTTAAAGTCTCTCCCTTGACATCTGCAGGGGGCACTTTTATGGGCCTGTGAACAATCATGCTTTTCTTTGGTGGGGCTGTGTTGGAAGAGTCCTTCTGCTGGAAAGCGTTAGGAGAGTTCCAGCTCAAGCTGCTTGTTTTCATCACTTCTGGGAAAGACCAGCCTGGCTCCCAGCCTAAGGAAGAGTGGAAAAACTGCTCATCCAGCAAGTATTGAGGAATTGCATTGTGAAATTGTCCCAAACACAATGAAGCCATCAGTCACCACCTCATAGGCTTCCAGTTTCACAAGGACTTTGTTCCTCTGTCACACATGATGATATTTTGTTAAAGAACTGAGGATTTGTTGCAACTTTAATATCTTACTGTTCTGTTTTGTTCACCATCCCCAACTTAACTCTTCAAAATAAGTCTTTCTCTGCTATAATTTTAATAGTTCCTTTCCCAGCAAGGCAGCTGTGAGACAGCTGGATTTAGGATGCAGGTAACTGAACTATACTTCCATTTCTACAACCATCTTCCTGTTTCACACAGCCTTAACATCTTGGAACATCAGGTCCTAATATTGTCCCTTTATTTATACATGACCTGTTAAATACATGCAGTCAAACATCTGAAAAGTGATAGGAAGTTAACTTTAAAATAAAATTGTGTTTTCTTCTGAGCCCTATGCAATCATACTTGCAAGCTTCTTTTATTCTTTTTTTTTCCTGAGATCATACGGAATCTGCTTATTTTTAACTATTAAAGTAAAAGGTGAGGATTATATGAAACCATGTGACTCCAGGAAATGAGGCTTTTCAGTGAAAACACCGTAACAGTAAGACTGTGAGACCAGGCAGATGAGTATATTCACACACCATCCCTTTCTGTACTTTTAAGGTAATTTTCTGACAGCTGCTATAGGAATAACATTTTTGTTGATTTTTTCAAAGGACACCATCACTTAGGTTTTAGTATCAAATGCCTTCCAGAGATGAGCAGTGGCAATCTACTCAGTAACAGGAGGCAAGGAGGTTTACTTTTATCAAAAAAATAGTCAAGAGTTTTCTGGTTTTTTAGGAAATAGTAAGGTCACTCCTGGTCTGAAGCACAGGCACTATTCTGACCTGATGCTGAAATGTCTATGCTGAAGATGAATGTGCCCAGGATAGGACAGACAGCCCCCAGTAGTTCAGTATGGCAGAAGGTCAAGGAAGAGAGCAGAGCACTGTCTTTTTGTTTTGAACTACCACATCTCCACAGCCCTTGTGCTCCAGGGAGTTACTGCCCTCCAGTACAGCCCAGTCAGCCTATCTTTGCTGTTGGTGCAAAGCACTTCAGTGGGTTGATAACCCCTAGAGACATAACATAGAATTATTCTCATTTGTCACAAGGGCTATATTTTCAATTGTCTTTTTCTCTAGTCCGGCAGCATGGATGCGCTCAGCTTTTCACAGACTTACACGCAGGGGGCTACATTACAGCTCTGGTGAGAAGGAACACTGGCAGCACAAGGAGGCAAACACAAAACAGGTGCACAAAACAGGAACAACTTTATTAATCACAGAATCATGGAATCACCAGGGTGGAAAAGACCCACCGGATCATCAAGTCCAACCATATCAACCTCTATCAATAATGCCGTATTTCGCTCAACACAATCACACATGGTGACAAAGAGCCTCTTCCTTGTTGACAAAGCAACCTCAGGCTTGCAACATCACACCCATCATTTATCTTTCAGAAGTCTCCTTAAGGAATTGCATTTAGGAAGAGTTATATACGGGCAGCTCTCATGGTCAGGAAAGAAGTTCCAGGAATAGCAGGTATGAAATCATGCCTACGTGCAATCCAAGGAGTATTTTTAGGAAGAAGCATAAACTGGAAGATTAACAGTGAGTGTGTTACGACTTATTTCTGTTATAAAGAAGATAATTAAGGAAGCATTGCCTGAGTTTACACGGTCACATGAAATACCCGAGGGTGTCAATGAGACCTTCTCAGCAGAGCACAGAGGCTAAAATTAGCAAAGGCAAGGGAGAATGTTTAGGGAAATGCATGAGAGTGGTATTTAGAGAGGGAGGGGACCTTGGGTGACTTGCATGACATGCACTGCGAGTCAGGTAAACAGTGCCTGAGCACCATCTGTGCCTTTGATACACTTACCTTTCATTTACTCCTGCATATAGTGTGACTGTCATGGCCTCATTAATAAGGCAGCAAAGCATCACCTACTTCTAGACCGTCATGCTTTCAGGAGGCAGAGAAATCCTGGAGTGCATTTGAAACACAGAGAAGCTGGGGAACTTCCCCAAAGACACACATGAAGTCTCTGTTATATCAGAGATATCTTTGGTTAATACTTGCATTATGTAGGTGTGTATTCTTCCCTTAAAAAAAAAAAAAAGTAATGGGGCTGGCTGCTAGGAATGAGAAGCCAGAATTTCATCAATATCTTATTTCTTAGCAAATATGCTGATTATTTGGTAACCCTTAATTTATTAAATGAGAAATAGAATAAAATGAGACTTATTAAAATACTTCATGTTCTAGTAAAATGTGAGTTCTGTGTAAGATAATGTTCTCAATTTTTCCTTTGCTTTTTAAGTGAGGCTCAGTATTGGTCAACACCATTTTCTTTGAGTTATAGCTTTTGTTTCTTATGCTTAGCACTCACTTGCTGGGCCAGAGAGACCTGGTGTGACTGCTGGAGGTCAGTTTCTTAAAATAAAAAAGTAATCCAGATCAACGTGGGATTACGGGGCACAAAATCTCCTCATAGCTAAGCAGGGTCAGTGTTCTTGGACGGCAAAACCTCCCATAAGTTTTAGTTTGCAGTGAAATACCTGGTCTTGACTGCTGTGTTCCCTTCCCAGCAATGAGCTTGCTAAGTACTATTTTGCTTTTAACTGACTGGTGACCTTGGTTCTGTTGAAAGGATGTGCTCCACACACCCTCAGGACTCCAGCAGTCACAGCTCAATGCCTGCTCAGCCACTGAGCTTGGGAGTACAGATGCAGCCCCAGGTGCTGAGCCCTACAGAAAATGTGTCTTTTTCTTGGGTGCCAGAAGGTCAGCTGAGCACAGAGGAAAATCCAGCCCTGTAAAGATGGCACCACTACTTTCTTCGCTGCTGTTTGGATTCAGCGGTGTTCCTGGTCATAGTGGCCAACTATTGGTGTGGTGGCAAAAGATCTTACCCGTGTTCAAATAAATTGTACAGGAATTCTTAGTGTGCACACAGGATTAAATCTCGAGTTATGCTGAGCCAGTGACTTCCATGGGGAGCCAAATCTCTTTCCAAAATTGCCTCAACACAAGAACGTAAACACCCCTGATTTTAGGGACTCTATGTTAGGATGCTTTGTTATCATGAAGTGCCTTTCCCATGTCTTGTTTGCTTTCCCCATTTGTTTCTGCCTCCTGTGAAATCACCACTAGCAGCAGGAGTCTTTTTGTCTTTGTGCTTATGACAGAAGAAGTAGGAATGGTTTGCTCAGACCAAGGCTCAGCAGAGGCACCAAGTCAAGGGAAGGGTTCAGAGCTCACTTCAAGAATCTTTACATCAGGATTCCCCAGCATGGACTCAGAGGGTGTTACACAGCAGGGTCCCACGGGTGCCACAGATCCCTCGCCTCTAAAGAAAGGACAGATGCCAAGGGTGACTAGGGGCTCTGTCCACAAGATAAGTTGTTGTGGTTGCCAAGTGACTCATCTGCCTGCTAGAAATAGACTCCTGATAAACCCACTGAGTCGTGAGCGAGCTTACAGCTGGCCACCAGCCTGAAATGACTTCAAAGTCCTGAGCTGAGCCCAAGGAATCCAACATCCT
The DNA here is from genome assembly GCA_013389865.1 of Piaya cayana. Classification (NCBI taxonomy): domain Eukaryota; kingdom Metazoa; phylum Chordata; class Aves; order Cuculiformes; family Coccyzidae; genus Piaya; species Piaya cayana. The sequence continues at coordinate 18,789 of WAAB01009886.1, read as the reverse complement.
CTTCCTCTGAGCTCGCACAACACCTGTGCTTAAGCAACAGGCACTGCTGGGAGCTTCTTTTCCTGACCAGAGATGCTAAGACCTACACATCAGGCGCTGAAGGCAAATCTGTGCCAAGAACATCAAGGTTAACTTCTATCTGTGACTCTACCTTTGAGGAAAGTGGGCTACTGCTTATGCAGGACGTTAGCAATGACTTTAGAATAGCTGAGTGTAAAAAAATAACATCAACAACAGGAAACAAGGAAGGGAAAGATCTGAAACCAAAGTTCTCCAACAGAGAACAAACTTCAGAATGAAACTGCAGTGATAAGGCTCAAACCACTAAAAGAGCCATATGAAAAAAATATTTCATCAGGACATGAGAATGTGTAGATTTTAGAGATTGTTACTGTATAACAGAGACAGTTTGAGGTCAGCTCTCAAAAGTTCCTCTACATTTCAGCTGCTGGTAGGGGTGGAATGGGTAGGTGGAGGGCTAGGTACCATTCCCTTCAGCACAACTGATCCAGGTCACCTGAAATAGATCTTGTTTCATTATGCCCACAACATGAGAAACTGTTCGCTCTCACAAACAGTGCTGAGAAGAAACCAGACCTGACAACGATTTATACAGATCAGGTTGTTCAAAGCCCCAACCAACCTGGCCTTGAACTCCTCCAGGGATGGGGCAGCTACAACTTCCCTGGGCAACCTGTGCCAGTGCCTCACCACCCTCATGGTGAAGAAATTCTTCCTAAAGTCTCATCAACATCTTCCCCCTTCCAAAGCAGCTCCCTGCTGTCCTGAACCTGGCTCGGCCCCCTTCCAAAGCAGCTCCCTGCTGTCCTGAACCTGGCTCGGNCCACCCTCATGGTGAAGAAATTCTTCCTAAAGTCTCATCAACATCTTCCCCCTTCCAAAGCAGCTCCCTGCTGTCCTGCACCTGGCTCGGATGAAGCGTAGCGGGGGATCTCCAGGTTGTGTTTTACAGAATTCACGGACCACACAGGCTGGCAGGGGCAGAAGGAAGCAGCCCAGGCTCCAGCCCCGCGGGCACAGGCGGACGGGAGCTGCCTCCCGGCCGATCCCGGCTCTCCCTCCCGACCCGGCTGCAGAGGGCACCAAAGCCTTGGGAAGAGCTCCCGCAGGAGCAAACGCCTGTGCCAGGGGGCGAGGGGCACAGCTCAGCCCCGCCGCACTGGGCTCGGCTGCAGGAGCGCAGCATCGCAGGGATGCCCCTAATCCCGTTATCACAGAATCCTCCAATCACAGAATCCCCAGCTTGTAAAAGACCTTCGAGATCCTCAAGCCCAACCGTACCTGTCCAATACTAAACCATATCCCTAAGCAGTTCATCTACCCGTCTTTTAAACACCTCCAGGGATGGAGACTCGACCACCTCCCTGGACAGATGCTCCAGTGCCTGAGAACCCCCTTGGAGAAGAAATTATTTCCTAATGTTCAATGAACCTCCCTGGGTGTGACTTGAGGCCATGCCCTCTCATTCCATCACCTACCACTTGGGTTATGAAACGCTGCTGTGGGACCATCTGGCATCACTGGAGAAGCTGCGGGACCAGGGACTGTGCTGGGGAGGAGGATTTAACTGCATGGAGGGACTGGGTTCATCTGGGCTGTGGCTGCATGCCAGAAACAGGAGCAGTGAACACATGGGCCCAACCAGCTCCAGTTCTGATTTAAGTCATTCCCTCGACTAGGAGAAAATGCAGAATGGTGCAATGTGTCGGGTAGCTGTTTTCTCACTGCGGTGTCACCTCAAGCACAAGGATGTCACTAAAAGCTGCGTATGCTGCTCATCTTGGAGAAACCTTGATGAGGCTTCAGCATCTGTGGGTAAGCTCTAGGCTTCCCACCTAAGAACACAGAATCCAGGTGTGGAGGGATGAGCTTGCAGAAAAGGCAACACTGATGTACACACGCACATCACCCACCCCAGCTCAGACCCCCTCCTGTCCGTGGTATGAAGACCTGATCTACAATTGTTTCTATGGACATATAAGCTTGTGTCGGAGTTGTAGGATTCTACACTGCTTTTCATCTAAGTGTCTGCAGCTCTCAGGAACAGAAGGGGGATGTTCTGACCCTCCAGCACACATCTCCTGGACAGCCCAGGTCAGAGCCTTCTCCTGTGATACCCTGACTACATTCCTGTTCTTTGCTATCACAGTCCCAGGTAATAATCAGAAGGGAGTGCCCAGTCACATGGGGGATGAACCAGTCCAGTCCATTTCCTGATTTTCAGGCCAACAATTCCTTCTATTCCTTCACACTTAGAGAGGATTTCTTAGACTATCAGATGAAACAGTTGCAGTCCCCTTTAAGCTCTGTCAGTAACCCACAGGCTAAGGCAGACGACTGGCTTTCCTTCCTTTTTTTCTGGGTCTTGCAAGGCTTTGAACAGCACTTGTCTCTGAAGTCAGTTCAAAGACAGGCTTTTTAGGATCTCTGAAAAGCTCCTCTAAACAGGAGTCACCATGATAAATTACTCCCAATTAAATAATCAACTCTTTTGAAAAAACCTTGTGAAAGAGATGGTTACATGAGTTTTATCAGCCCCAATTTATGAGGTGATCACAAGATTACCTGTGAGATATGCCCAAAGCTCCACATCACACACGACCAGAAGGCGAGCCAGGACTGCATTCCTCCCCTAACGCCATGCTGTAATCTCAGAGAGCGCATTGCCTCCAAAACCAGACTTTATCCACTGGAAAAATTCTCTCTTCACCTTTCCATACTGTAGATTCTGCTTCTTCGAAACACACTGGAAGAGGCAGTTCTAGGACTTGAATTGCACTTGACTACAAGGAGACTGTCCTTGACTACAGGTAACTGCAACACTTAGAAAACCTTCCTAGGGTGTATAGTGAGCACCACCATAAATCATACTGACCTCCAAATAAAAACTCTCCCAGTATTTCCTCTGATTCAGGCAGTTTAACTGAGCATTGACGATAATAAATTACAGCTGTTTTGTAAGCATCTGAATTGATAATTCTCATCATTTGCTGAGCTTTTTTCCTTTCCCTCATAGATGCACGTGCATAGGGTTCCATGCCCTGGGATTTTTTTCAGTTTGTTTTTCCATACTTCTTTCCAATCCTCATCCCTACCACACCTGCCATGAAGGAAACACCCAGTACATTTGTGTATCTTCTGTTGCCTGCAATATTTTAACTCAATTCATCAGGGTGTCTGTGTTTCCTGATAAGTGTATAAAGAAAATATATCTTCTAGAGGGGTAGTGCTCTAGGAAGCTGAGGTGATGGACAGCTCAGGCAGTGTTCTCCCTGTATCACGCAAGTCAGACAGCATTTTGCATCTCTCCAAAGTAAAAAAGGTTGTCTTAACATGTTTGTAACTGCAGCTGCAACCTAGAAAATAGATAACATGGGGGAAAAAAAAATCTAGCAGGCATTTACTCTTTCTGCATCTCCTGGTATTCTTACTACTTGTGGTACCTGATTGATTTCTCTGCATGTAATTGCTTCAACACATACACCTTTGAAGTACTTATTGAAAAGAAAAGGTTAAATAAAAATACTCTGTGCAGCAGATGCACATTGTGATGACTTTGCTAAATGTTGTGCCTCTCCATTATTCACAAGCTTCTAGCAGTCTGCTCTCAGCAGGAATGCTGTAGGTAGGATTAAAGGAAGTAACAAAACAAGAACAAGAGTCAGGTTTCCCTGGCAGCACAGTTTATGTGCCTTTCTAGTGTCTTGCATTGTCTGTCTCCTAGAATAGTGACAGACTCCACAGAAGAGAACAATAAATTATGCCTTAATTAAGCACTTTCTGCTTTTCTTGTGTTCCCAGTGAGGGAAGGCTTTGCCATTCTAACTGCATCCATTTAGGAAAAAAAACATGTATCATTAGAACCTTAGACTCTTGGAAATAGTCCGTAAGGCAGACAAGTCCCTAACATCACTGATACATTGCAGTCCACGTGGTTATTTTTCACTTGCTCAAGGTGCAGACAAAAACCTGTGTCCTATTCTCGGCTCAGGTGCTAACACATAACTTTTTCTTTGCCTCTCTAATTCCCAACTGCTTCTCTGGGAGCAAAACTACTCAGTTTGGGGATGTCAGCTTGTGCTGACTGCAAGAGCCTGGATAACACAATTCAAGGAACAAGCAGAAGGGAGCAGAAGAAGCTATTCATTTTCAGTTTACCTCTGAATGATCGTGCAGCCTAACATGACTGGTTGGGCTGCCAGTTCATAATCTTTCAGTTGTGTCAAGAAATTCCATCAGCAAAATGCAACCTGGATTTTGGGGTTAACTGCATGTTCCAGACAAAGCATTTCTTATGGGTAGGACACTGATGAGGACTTCTCTTTGGTGTCTAATCAGTAATGAGTTCATACTTCTGCTTGGCACTTTCATCGTAAGATTATTCTTCCCTGAGCAAGTAGGGAATGGATTACCTATAATACCTTCACCCTTCTACAAAATTTGCTTGACATCAATAAATACTTCATTAGGGAGTCACACAAGCTGCCTCAATCTAGTGTTTTTGTGAGGACAGGCAGGATTTCATGTGAAACAGCAATGCTCACAACCTGGCACCATGCCCTGGTGCACAGTCCACCTCTTATCCCTATGCCTCATGCACTACAGTCAGTGGTTTGGACTGAGCACTGTCTGTGTAATGACTAATGTAATCAGAAGCCAATCTGGATTAGTCTCTCTTCACTGTTTAAAAAAAAAAAAGGCACATTAAGTCAGGACTGCTAAAAGCTACGTTGAAATGCTTTGAGCACATCACAGTAACAACAATTAACAAGGCTAAATGTCTCCTGTCATAGCCTATTCCCAGCCTTCCCTATACTGCTGTACTAAGCAAAGCAGCCTGTTTGTTTTTCTAGCACAAGCTGACCTTCTGTGCAGTCAATATCTAAAACACATTGTCTGAGAAGAGGGAGTTCACAACATTGAATTATGCAATTATATGAGTGCACCCAAGCGTTTAGCAATGCAGACTGCATCCATTCCTGCTGACTAGTTGCGATTTTCAGATACATTGGGACCGGCATGTCTCGAAATGTGAATTCTTTGCAGATGGCTGTATCTGCTTGGCACAGAGCTGTGGGCAAAACTCTGCTATGATATTCTGAACAGCTCTCCCACTGCGCAGCTCTGGGGCATGCGAGAGAGGGGAAGATGTGAGCAGAAAGGCATACTCAGCTCCATTTTGGCTCATTTCCAGATGGGTCAAGAATGATAAGTGGAGCTGGGTAAATTTCTGCAACAACATTTCAGATGGTGAATCCTAGTTTGAATGGAATGGAGGGGTCACGATGCAGAGAAATCACAGGGAGCATCACCTGGGCCAAGATTCCCAGCCATACATGCTGTTTTGAAGACACCTAGGACAGCCAACAACTGCTGAAATGCTTCAGACGTATCACTTTCAAACAGAAATACAGAACTGAAAAGGACCATATGGGTTCTTTCATAGCTTGAACACCTACTTAAAATTATTAGCAAGTCCAACAGCCTGACTATCCTTCACAGAAACACTTGAATGCCTGTGGTTTTGGTGTTTCAGATTTCTTATTTTAAATGTGAATAGTTTAGGGTAAATTATGGTGTTAATGGTTTGAGGGGGCTTTTTTATTCACACTTTTTGGAATACTATAGAACCAAGCCTTTGAACTTGGAGGAGTTTGCAAATCTCAGAGATGGTGTAGAACTACAGAGCTAAGGGGTCGAAATGGAAAAGAGATTGATAGATGGCTGGGAGCTGGAGACAATCTATTTCAAATACCTATGATCACAATCCTGTCAAAGAAGAAACAACATGAAGCACTTAGATCTAGCATTATAAGCTCTGATTTCATTTAGCTCGATGTATACGTGGAGAAACTCCACTAAACCAATGGAATTATTTCTTATTATGCCCACTGTATGGACAGTATCTGACCTTTTGAAAAGGATTCTGGGAAGCACAGATGTGGATCACATCTACCCTTTTCATCCTTGTTATTTTAAGTCCTAAGTGCTGTACATGGTTTAAATGGATATCAGACAGAGGAAACATTATCATCCCTACTTCATGGGGGAAGCAGACAGATTAGATGATTTGCCCATGGCTATACTTTCTGAAAGAGCCAGGAACTGAACCAGACTGGTCCAGTCTCAGTGTCTGAACCACAGAGTCATCGTTCCCGTCCTTGAAATGGTTTCTGAAATCGTGATTATACTGACTGGAAGCCAAAGTAGTGGAAATACATATTCCCAATTAACCACAAGCTGCAGTTAGGAGCTCTTTCCTTACACCACCTAAATAAAGTTTCAGAATATTTCCCTTAGTTCTTCAGGGCATAAAAAACTTATACTGGCTTGAAGAGGAGACAGATCTACCAAGATAAATCTGTTGTTTTTGAAAGCTTTTTTCAATTTTTATTGAACAGGACTTTCCCATGGGAAAGAAACACCACATGCTGCTTCGTGCTAATATCCTCTTTCCCTATAACTACCGTTTTACTCACAGGGAAGAGGGGGGTTGATGTGAGCAAAGAACAAACAGAAAATTGCATTGAAAGGTGGAAACATGAGATGCGAGAGACACCACACCAGTCCACTGGCTCTTCATCCAGGTAGCTGACCTTTGTACTCTGCCACTTTCTTCTCCTGGCCTAGTGTTCTGCTTCAGGTTGCTCCAGGTGTTCTGGTAGATTCTATAGGAGGAGGGCTGGGATAAATCTGTTGCTTTGGTCTAATGCAAGTGACCAGAAACTGCAAAAGTTGGTAACTCAGAATCTCATGTGGTGTCTTTTGAAACGTATATAAAAAGACTTGAGAATAAAAGCAAGGAAGGAAGCAGGGGAGGCAGGCAGATGGCTGTTGTAGGGCTGGTGTCACTCTGCTTCAGTCAGAAACAAATTCCTCCCTGTTTTTTTTAGATAGCTTTGCGAAGAGGATGTGTTAATATTACTTCCTGACACTGAGGGTTTGTTATCAGTGTGTATGATGAGAGACAGCATTCCAGAGAGGCAAAGGTCTGTCTAAACTGGTTGTCAGCCCCTAGTACAGACAGATCCAACTTTCTAACTGACTCTTTATGATGATCAAGCTAAGACTAAAAGTTCTCTCTCTCTCTGTTTTCCTTCAGATGAGCATCCAGGCTCCCATAGGACATACTACATGGGAGACAAGGAAAAGCTTTCTTTCCTTAGTATAATTTTCTTAATATAATAGACTGGTATAAATTTCAGGACCTGCAGTTAGAATTCCTGACTTCTCAGTCAGAAGCTGTGAATCATCTGCTATTTTGTGATAAGCAGGTAATTTAGCCTTGTGGCTTCTGCTCAGAACTTGATCATGAGCTAACTGAAGTCAAGGGGAGTTTTTCCCCTGGTTTGAAGTGGACCTATGCAGCTACTTACAGACACACCAAAAAGATCGGTGTCCTATGGAAGTATGAAGTCTTCTGTGTCAGCTCTTATAACTCACTCTTCTCTTCTAATGGAAATAACTTAGTTCAGGGTGCACAGGGATTATTTTGATGGCAAAATCTGGTTTTCTTCCACCTTTCTTCCATGAACAGAGTAAGACAATCCAGAGTGAGAAAAGCTACTACAACAGACTCTGCTTTAGCAAAATTCTTATGCCTGTGTTGGTTTGTGTTCCTTTTCAAGGCAGCATCTGAAAATGTGCTTGGGCAAAGCCTGTGCAATAGCAATTAATATCAGATACTAATTTGACTTTGCTTTATATGCTTCTGTCATATTCACTGCTGTAGCCCTTAAGTATGGACTTAAAATTAACTCTGCGCTTACACAACACCCTGAATAAAACCACTTTCATGTGCTGAGACCTCTGGCCTTATTGTGATCAAGTGCTCAGATCTTGTCAGGTGATATTCCCCATCAGAAAACTGTGGGAACTTTTACCTTGTGAACTGCAGAAGTGAGCAGTAACCAGAGCCAGTTGACTGTTTCTCAGCTGGCTTAATTCTTCAATTTTGCAGTCAGAGCAGAAGTGAAGAAACGTGAGGTGCTGGATCAGGAAAAAATAAGCTTAAATATGAGCGAAAGTGGTAAGGGTTTACAATGTCCCTTCCTGTACGTTTGTCTGCCATAAATGCAAAGGACTTCCTATTTGGTGCTGTGGGGTGAGAGCCAGAATTTTCAAAACTTTGGCTCTGCTCCTGCTAGCATTCATGTTCTGCTTATCTTGCTTCCGGTGCAAACCATTTCCAGTGATGGTGTTATTGAGAAAGTCAATGATTGCGATGGAAACGGAGGAAGAAGAGTTAGCAGAAAACCAAGAGACTGAATTAAAATGCTGACAAGAACTGGCCACGGCCATTCTATCTCCAGATATTATCAACAAGATTAGAGTGTGCATTTATGCAGAATGGGGCAGCTGATCCCTACCACACTACAGCAGCTCCTGACAGAAACAAGCTATTGAGACAGGCTGTGCTTTCTAGCACTTTCTGTCTAAGGAGGCTTTGCTGAAATCAGAGCAATGCCACCCATCCCAGGTATCTGTATGAGCCGCAGCAGCAGAGTATGCTCTCCTCTGCTGGGAAGCAGGTGGAAGAGCAGGACTGCAGTACTGAGATTGCAGACCAAAGCTGTAGAATGCAGCTCAGAAATAAAAGCTTGACCTCTGCAATATGAGAATCGGTTCTCAGCTGGATTTCTAAATCACCTTGTTATGTACGTGCCCTGATTCAGCAAGACACAAAAGTTTATCTCCAAGCCTCACTTTAGCACAACTCATGTTTGAAAATGGTGGATGAGTCAGGGCCAATATCAGGACCTGTAACGTAACACTGTACATCTCAGTTTCACAGCCTGGGATTTCAGTTTGTCTAAGCCTTATCCATCCTGCCTGCTCAGAACGTTCCATAGCACTGAAGGAGGACCATGGAGCACTTAAAATGACCAACCATAAATAAAACCAAGTGTCTGCTAGTGTCTATTGAAGGAAAAGGTCAGTAAAAGTGTCAGCAAACAGCTTAAAGGCTTTTTGACACCAAAGGGATAAAACCCTGCCTATTCTACGAGACTTTATTCTAACTGTCATGATTACATGTTTAGGAATATCATCTGTTATAACCATAAAACCAAAATGGAGAGTATTTCTACCATGGTATGCATTCAAGATGGGAAACTTCAGTCAAATGTTAATGAAACAATTATGCCTGTTGGTTTTTATAAAAATGTGCACTGTGTTTGAGTAAACTACAGAATATGCGGTTCGCTATTTTCTGCAGTATCATCATAAAAAGATTTATCCGTATGCTTGTTTGTGCTTGGTGAGTAGTTCAGGCAGTGACTACCTGCTGTGTAAGAAGTTAGCTATTTGCATGAAGCCCTAGCTCTTTACACTGACTGAGAGAAATGTTTCCATTTAAAGGAAGTTTTCCATAGCATTACCCAGAAAGTTTAGGCCACTTTATTCCTTCTTGTGCTCATGGCAATATATGCTATTAGCTGGTTAATTCACGGATGCACTAAATAGCTTAAAGATGGTATGACTACCATAATCCACAGTCTGAACTGCATTCAGAGTTCAAGCAGGGATTTGGAAAGCACATGCCCTTAAAGGTGACTTTCAAAACAAAAAAGTCATAAATATTTGTTTGCTTAGAACTAAAGTGGACAGAAACAGCCTAAAGGTATTTTAAGGACATCCCTTCTTACTTCACTTTCACCTGACAAATCCCCATTCGACCAAAATTGTTGGCTATTTATAGACACACCATCCAGGGAATAGTCCTGGTACAAATGTTTAGTGGCTGCTCACACCCTAACGGGAAGGGAGTATCGTTCTGTGAATAGGAACAGTACTTTACTGGCATCTCTTCATGCTAACACAGTCAAGGCAACAACAAACTTGCAGCTCCCAAGGGCTCACAAATCAAGACACAAACCTCCTTTATGTCAAGAATTTGGCCTACAAGTCATCATAGAATAAAAAGGGTAGTTCTTTTCCTTGCCTTCTAGTGAAAAGCTTCAATGGCAGATTCCTTCTGCTGCATTTGTTTCCATTTTAATCTGACTTGCACTCTCTCTGCAGGCTTTGTTTTAAAAAGTGGCCCAGCAGATGCTCTGTCACAGTTTCTCTGTGCCCTTCAATATTTTCCTCTTAAACTTGAATCTCAATGTGTTGGTTACCTTGAGACCTGACCCAGTTTTACACAGTATGGTACGCAAACCCCACAGACTGTTACTGACCTGAACTGAGCCCTGCACACTGTTTGTGTTGCAGCTTTGGGTCTCTGCTCTGCCATACAGGATGAAGGGACGGGGTTAAGTTTCTCAGCTAGTTCTGAAAAATAGGCTGCCACTGTGAGCCAGAATTAAAATGAGACTGAACCCAGACTGCAGTTTTTTTAGGACATACAGGATTTTGTGCAGATCTCCCTTTGCCTCTTCCCTTCAAAATCCCATGCTGTCTTTAACATGTATTATATTGCTACATAAAATTCTAATTAAGAATAGTTCAATAATGTAATGAAATCTGCTAGACCAGAAAGTAAGATTCTCCCTTTAATTATGTTTCTCCACCAAACAACTCGGCGCTACAGTCATCACTGTGAACAAAGAAAAAATACCAGACCCTAATCAGCACGCAGCAGGGATGGGTCATGAACACATTTATCTTTCTTCTCACAGGCCTCCCCTGGATAAAGGAAATGCCCTAATACTCGAGGCATCTTGGACACCAGATGGCTGATTATTAGACATTTTATGAAGAGGAAGGAAGTAAAGAGAAACGGCCTGAATTTTCATGGTAGTGTAGGGACAAGGGAAAGGAAGGCAGAATGAGGATCTAATCCAACATTTACTGACTGGAAGACACTGATTTCTAAGGACTTTGAATCAGAAGGAACAGAAGATCTGTGATTGCTTGTCCTTCGGCAGATTAAGTCTCAACTCATCAAGAGCCAGAATGATTGACAGTTGAATAAAATGTCCTTCCTTATCATCACTGTCACGACTTAAGGCGGAGCCATTTTTTTTTGCAAGGGACAGTTCTCAGTTCTAAAATATTAATAACAACATTGCAAGTTTCCTTCTGATTATCTTTAGGTTTTTCACAGACCTGGTCTCCAAGAGCCTGACTCAGTAGAGCAGGAATAGTCTGTGAGGCCAGGAGGAACACCCAANGAAAGTTTAGGCCACTTTATTCCTTCTTGTGCTCATGGCAATATATGCTATTAGCTGGTTAATTCACGGATGCACTAAATAGCTTAAAGATGGTATGACTACCATAATCCACAGTCTGAACTGCATTCAGAGTTCAAGCAGGGATTTGGAAAGCACATGCCCTTAAAGGTGACTTTCAAAACAAAAAAGTCATAAATATTTGTTTGCTTAGAACTAAAGTGGACAGAAACAGCCTAAAGGTATTTTAAGGACATCCCTTCTTACTTCACTTTCACCTGACAAATCCCCATTCGACCAAAATTGTTGGCTATTTATAGACACACCATCCAGGGAATAGTCCTGGTACAAATGTTTAGTGGCTGCTCACACCCTAACGGGAAGGGAGTATCGTTCTGTGAATAGGAACAGTACTTTACTGGCATCTCTTCATGCTAACACAGTCAAGGCAACAACAAACTTGCAGCTCCCAAGGGCTCACAAATCAAGACACAAACCTCCTTTATGTCAAGAATTTGGCCTACAAGTCATCATAGAATAAAAAGTGTAGTTCTTTTCCTTGCCTTCTAGTGAAAAGCTTCAATGGCAGATTCCTTCTGCTGCATTTGTTTCCATTTTAATCTGACTTGCACTCTCTCTGCAGGCTTTGTTTTAAAAAGTGGCCCAGCAGATGCTCTGTCACAGTTTCTCTGTGCCCTTCAATATTTTCCTCTTAAACTTGAATCTCAATGTGTTGGTTACCTTGAGACCTGACCCAGTTTTACACAGTATGGTACTCAAACCCCACAGACTGTTACTGACCTGAACTGAGCCCTGCACACTGTTTGTGTTGCAGCTTTGGGTCTCTGCTCTGCCATACAGGATGAAGGGACGGGGTTAAGTTTCTCAGCTAGTTCTGAAAAATAGGCTGCCACTGTGAGCCAGAATTAAAATGAGACTGAACCCAGACTGCAGTTTTTTTAGGACATACAGGATTTTGTGCAGATCTCCCTTTGCCTCTTCCCTTCAAAATCCCATGCTGTCTTTAACATGTATTATATTGCTACATAAAATTCTAATTAAGAATAGTTCAATAATGTAATGAAATCTGCTAGACCAGAAAGTAAGATTCTCCCTTTAATTATGTTTCTCCACCAAACAACTCGGCGCTACAGTCATCACTGTGAACAAAGAAAAAATACCAGACCCTAATCAGCACGCAGCAGGGATGGGTCATGAACACATTTATCTTTCTTCTCACAGGCCTCCCCTGGATAAAGGAAATGCCCTAATACTCGAGGCATCTTGGACACCAGATGGCTGATTATTAGACATTTTATGAAGAGGAAGGAAGTAAAGAGAAACGGCCTGAATTTTCATGGTAGTGTAGGGACAAGGGAAAGGAAGGCAGAATGAGGATCTAATCCAACATTTACTGACTGGAAGACACTGATTTCTAAGGACTTTGAATCAGAAGGAACAGAAGATCTGTGATTGCTTGTCCTTCGGCAGATTAAGTCTCAACTCATCAAGAGCCAGAATGATTGACAGTTGAATAAAATGTCCTTCCTTATCATCACTGTCACGACTTAAGGCGGAGCCATTTTTTTTTGCAAGGGACAGTTCTCAGTTCTAAAATATTAATAACAACATTGCAAGTTTCCTTCTGATTATCTTTAGGTTTTTCACAGACCTGGTCTCCAAGAGCCTGACTCAGTAGAGCAGGAATAGTCTGTGAGGCCAGGAGGAACACCCAAACACACAGGCAGTTGCTTGAAGAATTCTATCTCTTATGAAGGAATTCACCTGACAATGCTGATCGTATGCATTTGGGCTCATCCTCTACCGATATAATTTGGCTCAGCCTGTTCTATAGCATCTCAACTTTTAGAAAGCTGTGAAAGCCAGCTCCTTCCATTTTTATCTACCGTGGGGTTCTTGCAGCTCTTCTAAAACAGAGACGTTAGCTCATCCAGGCTCTCCCCAGAGACAACTCCCTAACTGAAAGCTACAACACATGTCCACAAGAATGCTTAAGGTAAAGAGACTTCATGACTGTTTCACAAGTGGTTGATAGCAAACAGGTCCTCCCAGGTCCCACTATACATGGAGGGGCACAGCTAACATCATATGTGCAGATCAGTTTTGGGAAGAAAACAGATGTTGGATCTAGCGGTCTTTGTGGTCCTGCTCCTCCCATGGAAAGGGATATGAATTATCCAGTGGTCCCTGATGATTTCACGACAACCTTCTTGCAAGGTATGTGGTGAGAGACATAATGAATTGCTTGAGAAACATATGTGGTCACTCCACTCCTGAGGCATTGCACACACACATGTGGCAGACAGGTTGCAGAACTGGACACAAAGCCTCTCTCCCACAGAACAGTATGAGAACTGGTGGTAAAATCTCTCTTAGAATCATAGAATCACCAGGTTGGAAAAGACCCACTGGATCATCGAGTCCAACCATTCCTATCAAACACTAAACCATGTCCCTCAGCACCTTGTCCACACGTCCCTTAAACACCTCCAGGGAAGGTGACTCAACCCCCTCCCTGGGCAGCCTCTGCCAGTGCCCAGTGACCCTTTCTGTGAAATTTTTTCCTATTGTTCAGCCTGAACTTCCCCTGGTGGAGCTTGAGGAGCTGCTTCTCACAGAAGAGGCTGCATCAGGAAAAATTTGGGGTTTTCTTTCCTTTTGCCAGTGAAACTGGCATTGAATCAGAGGTTTGCTGACAAAAGTATGGCACACAGGGGCGTGAGGTGGTTTTCTCTCATTTTGCTGATCAACATAACTCCATTGCCAAAACACAGAGTGCAGGACAGGCCTTACACAGGGTGCACATAGCAGAACCCGGACTCATGTCCTTTCTATAGGCCTGTTACATCAAACAAATCCAAGAGCACAGGGCATAATGTGAACAGATGATTAACCTGCCCAACTCCTTTCCCTTTATTTAAAACAACAACAAGAAAGGGCTTGGGCAACTGAAGCTAATAGCCATGTAGAGTAACAGCTCTGAAAAATGTAATGATGGACCTCGAGCCTTTATTCATGCAGATGAAAGAGGGGCTGTTGTGATGCATTTCAGTAGTGTGCTAATGACAGGGGTAGCAGCAAAACCAACTAAAACCTTCAGCTGTGTTTCAGACTCAGGGCTGTAATCTCCTTATGCAATACACTTGACAAAGCTCTCTTGTGGATATAAGCCTGTTTTTTCCACCACAGTATATACCCCCTCCCTCACCAGACTATGCTACTAGACTTTATTCTTTTAATTATTTATTTGTTGCCTTTACTCTTATAACATTTAACCAAATAAACTGGTTATTTCACTGCAAAAAAAATAAACATGAGGAAGCTCTGCTTGCAGGGATGGGTACGCCTGTCTGAGAGGAAGAGCAGCAGCTCACCTGCTGCAGTGTTTTGAGAGGTAAAGCTGCCTAATTATTTTTTATTGTCCCCAAGTTGCTTTATTAACCAAATATTTGTCTTTTTGCCTCGCACACATCTAATGCCAATATACAAATTGCACAAGGGGATTATGCCAGCATGAGTCAATCTTGGGTGTGTTTATCCTCAGAGAGACATAAGCTGCTGTTTCTAGAGGCGGGTGTTTCTTATCCTTGTTAGACCCATGAATATCTTTCGCCAACAAAATTTGTCACTTTTCACTGTTGGCACGTCTGCTGCTAGAACAAACCCCGCAGGCTGGCAGGCCTCCAAGTGGGGTGGGGGCTAACTCCTCTGCCACTATCTTTATTTAGTATTTACATTACAGCAGAGCTTTAGAGGCTTCTAGCTGAGATTCAGGCGTTGCCATACAAGCAGAGAGTAAAAGACGCTTCCTGCCCCAAACAGTTTATAGCCTAAACAGAAAAGACTGGTGATAAATAGCAGAGAAAAGGCAGCGTGATTGCAACACAGCAAATGCTAAACAAAGCCTGCAAAACTCATGGGATTTTTCTAAAAATAAACGTTAATTTTTCTATTGGTTAAAATTAGAATTAGTATCTTAAAGCTAGAAGGCTTTTGGTTGCTGTAAAAGCTGCAATTCTTGCTCACTCATGTGACTCCAGGAGGTGAAGTCTCTTAGGATGAACACATCCCTCCAATGATCCTCCTTTCAGTCCCATTTCAAAGTTCTTTTCCATTGACCTGTCTACAGAAAACATTGAGTGAAGCTACACAGCCAGTTTCTTGTGTCTTCCATTTGTGGAGCAAGAGAAAATGACTTTTAAGAGCAACAGTAATGTTTAATTTTCACATCTCTCCCTCTATTTCTCCCAGCATGCAGTTCAATTACCCAGCAACCCCATGTCCCATCAATATATACCACTGCCACACCTGGGGATCTGGTGTTCCATCCCTTGCCATTTTAACTATCAGAAGACTCCTATTAAGTTTCTGGGTTCTCTGACAGGTGGTGCAAAAGAAGGAAAAAACAAGCAGGCAGCAAGGAGCGGGTGTTTTGCCTGTGCAAGGTGGCCTCTACTGTAATTTGGCCATGAAGCTCCCCACATGGGCAGCTGAACAGGAGAAAGTCTGTGGAAGAAGTTGACCTATGTGAAAATTTTTCTTAGAGGTGCAGCCAAATCTTAAATGGTATGAATTGGTTCTGCTCAGCTGCAGGCAATGGAGACACTTAAATTGGGGAAAATAGTGAGGACGGTCCCATAATCATCATCTCACCATCTTCATTTTCTCTGTGTATCCTAAAAAGAATATCCAGCAGCACATCTAAAAATAGGACTTAAGTTCCTCAGCCTCTCAGCAGACAAGTATGCCAGAACTACTGTGTATTATGGTGCTGCGCTGCAGTGAGGAAGGAATACTCTTACTGTCTGTGTAGGAGGAAGCCTTTCAGGGGAAAATCATCGATAATAAAGGCCTCTTTTATCTGGAACACCTAACATTTCAGCTCTTTGAATCCCAACACTGCATTTTCTTAAAACAGGCTCCTATTATGTGTTAAACATATCACATCGAGTAATTCAGTCTCGTCATCTAAATTGTGTTGTGATAGCTGAATGAAATTGGGGCAAGCTAGCTAAAAAGGTAATAGAAGCTTTTCATAAAGGCAGCATGTGAAATGCATCAGTGCCTTTCTTTATTCAGGAAAAAAAGGAAAAAGGCCTTGCTTTCCTCCAGTGAGCTTATGCTACTGAGATGAAGATCCTTGATATGGTCTATAGGGCAGGACTTCCTAGAGGTAAAAGCAACATTAGGACTTTATCGTGGTAGTTAGCAAAGGAAAATTTTTGTCCCAGAGAACCTGGTCTGTGTGGGAACGAGATATCGAGGGTAGCAGGCAAAAAAGCTCATTCATTGTGCTCACACAGTCCTTGTAGCATTGGCCAGCCACTGTATTTCTCTTTTCAAAACCTCAGATAAAGTAGTGTTTTTATTCCCCTTTTCTAATTCCAGTGATTCCAGACAACTTAAATCATCAAGATCACACACAGTGTCTGTGGTGAAACAGCAATCTGAATTCAGTTGCCAATCAACACGCTTTTCTTCCATTTCTTTCTGTATCTTTGAAAAAAATTACAGCAAGATCAACATGGTAGAATTTTAAATCACCTGTACAGGATGTAAGGCACTTTGAAATACTGTTCACTAGGCAGAAATGCTAATGATGTTGCCATTATTTCCCCCCTCCATTCTGAGCTGCATTCTCCAGTATACATTCTCAATACAGACCTCATATGGAACACAGTGTGTTTAAGGAATTAAAGACTCCAATATGTGACAGTTTAAAAGAACCTGTGTCCCATCATAAGGACAGTATGTGGGGATGCTCTGTCACAGCTGGAAAAAGGGATACGCTCCCTGAGAAATCCTGCTGGCCTCATCCATGAAATCACTAAAATTACACTCCCTCCCCACTCCTGCATTCACAGTGTCTGCTCCTGGTACCTCAATGACTGTTCAGTGGTCACCCTGGATGACGCAGGCTGCAACTCTGCGGGACACCCAAGGTTGCAGTGCCGTGTTACCTCAGCTCTGCATTCATCTTGGCATAAGACAAGAGTTCCCATATGGTTTAGTGTGTGCAGCTCTGCCTCTCCTTTCATCCTTACTACTGGAATTGAAGCAGCTGGCTAGGATGAGAGCAGCTCACTTGCATGGAATCTGTTTCCACTGAACAGCACTCAGAGATTCCCCATTTCTCCTGTGAACGCGACAGCCTCATGAACATGCGAGCCGGCCAGCGACGCTGATCAGGGACACGAATGTACGGCGCATAGGGAGTGTTTAGTCAGCACATTTTTCCACGCAGGCCTGGAGGGCAGTCTTGGATGCTGGGGCTGGAATGCTGCCCACTTATGGTAGCCAGTTAATGAGGCCGGCACTCCCAACGCTGAACACAAACACTTGTGGAGAATGCCAAGTATCTTGTAATGCACAGCCCACGATTTTCCTAGTTTGCTTTCTTATGCAACGTGCTCAGTTTCTTGCCTGTTGGCAAGTGGATTTTCTCTGTTGTGTATGCAAGAGGGTGCCTACAAGAATAATATCTCTGTTAATAATATTTCCCAGTTCCACAGTCACCTGTATTTAAGGTTCCAGTCTGTCAGACTTCTACAAACTAAAACTTCCAGTACTCAAACTAAAACTTCCAGCACTCAAACTAAAACTTCCAGATGAAGTGGTAGTCAAAGACTTTTTCACAAGGTCAGAAATACAGAGGCAAGCAAAATAAGTTACTTTCCCAAAACCACAGGACTCATCAGATGGCAAACTAATTAAAGCCTAATCCAGCAAAGCCCTTAGTGTGTATGAAATTTACAGCACGTGAATAATGACAATGAAATCAAATACTTAACCTGACCCACATTCTTAAGAAAATTATTACGCAGCATATGCCACACTAGTTGATGCAAATGCACCCAAACTAACGTGTATACAAGCACGCATGAGAAAAACCATGAGAAAAACAGCTCAATGTCATCTAATCTGCCCTGCTCCACAGCCTCATGTCCTATATTCATATTGTTTCCCCTTTTCCTTTTGCATAAAACTCTTCTGTACTGCACGTGTGGCTCTGATTTTAAAACCTGGTATCAATCTAGCCCAAATTAAGGAGGCTATCTTCTGCTGTCAGCAGGCTGCAACCAAATTGCCTTTCTGGATCTCTCACATCAGATGAACAGTCCTAACTCTTTGAATAACTGGTAAATGCACGATTCCTGCCCTGATACCTCTGTTCTGTGTGAGTCCATCAGACAGAATACACAACAATGCGCACTTGTAATGCCATTCCCTGTAGAATTTTTCTGGATTTTCCATTGTGAAAGCTGAAACCGCAGAGGTTCCATGAGGCCATAACGAAGTTCTCTCCTACTCATGATACGAACAAACCCACAGGACTGTTGCACACAAGTGTTTATATTCACTAAAAGATGTTTATAGTAATGCCCACTTCATGTACTAGACCTGCACTTATGCTTTACTAGGTAAACTTTTATGTCAAATAAAGCATGTACCTGATTGATTTATAGAACATTTGGGAAAAGCTATTTTAGGAGAACTCTTTATGGCCTTGGTAAGTCACTTCTTTATAGCCAGCTTCGATTGTGCGCGCGTAATGGCACAGGTGTCACCAGCATCAGGAACTCTGTCACTGCTCGCACCACACCAGTTACGAGGAGTGGCTGAGAGACTTGGG
>WAAB01009884.1:138457-179871 GCA_013389865.1 Piaya cayana | reverse complement strand
TTTTCCTGTTAATTTTCATTACTCTTTTCTCACAGAGGAATCTGGTATATTTTCAAAGCATTAAAAGAAAGTTTGCAACAATATTATCTCAATTCCTTGATGTGTTACATTATAAATCAGTCTTTAAAAAAGGCAGAATGCATCTTCAGTTGATGTAAATCTGTTGTCCTTATTGGCTGCAATGAATGTTGGCAATTTATATTACTAAGGATTGGGACAGCAAGCCTTCCTTCAGCTGTAAATATAAGAAATAGGCCATAATAACATAAGATATAGACCGTAAATCCAATAAACACTTCCCTTTACTTGCTCAGAAAGAAATATAATCTTGTATTTAAGAGTACATGGTGTAACTTACACTTGAAGAACTTAATGTCCGATGTGTTTTCAGGGAAGGCTCAATGATTACAGTTTATTCACTGAAGTAATTGTGAACATATAATTATTCATTCCATTACTAATAATTACCAACCTATTTTCCTTTGGCATAAAAAACCAAGACAAAAAATTGAATTAAGGCAGCCTGGGAAGGAGGAAAAATGTATGTTCTTCAGTTGTGAACTCTTAAAATATACAGAGCCAATGGGCCAAAAAATTGCTTTTGCAAAACAGTGACATAACCCTTGCTTCTTATTTCTGCTTTCTGTAGAACTCCAGTCAAATGGAAATCTGCATCCTTAGACTTTTTTTTCTGGCATTTGCTATCTTGCCTAGTATCTCTTTATGTTTTACAACACTATGTGTGTCTCTATAGAGTGCTGGGTTCATATTAGTAATTTTCTTCTTTGAATATTGATATTTATTACTTGTGCATAGAATTGCTGCTGTGAAGATGGCAAATCTAAAGTTGTCTATCATGCTAAAAAAGCAAGCCCTATCAAAAACTGTGGGTTTTAAGCAGAATTATTATTAGCTTGTAACCAATGCCATTACAGGGAAATGTAAAATAATGCTAAAAAATAATCACCAATTGGAGTGTAGATTCTTTGGGACAGGGACTCATTTGGACTAGAAAATCAAGATGAAAGTTAGCATTCACAGTCTGTAGTTTAAGTAGGTAAGCATATTATTAACTCCTCTCATTTAGGACCCATTTGACAATAATTCACATACTACTAGAGATACTCTACAATCTTTTTTTTTTTTTTTTGCCTGCACAGTATTTGCTTTCAGACCCAATGTATAGAGTGGATACCTAGGTGGGCTCAGAAATAATAGACAAAATAATTGAACACCTCAGAAGAAAATATAAGGGATGAAGTCCTTGCATGTTCATGCACATATTCTCTTTATTTTAAGATTAAAGGTTGAGGAAGAGAGAAATGACTTTAGTAGACTCAAATTTTTAGCTTCCAACTATCTCTGCTTTCTGACAAAAGTTCATTTTTGTAATTACTTGGAGTCTGTTTATACAGTGACAGTTTACAGTGAGATACTTATCATGAAAAACAGGCGAAATCCTACACAAGATTTCTTTACTCTGAAATGTATTAAAATCTCTTAAGCAGTAAACTGATTCTATAAATGTGATAGCAATATAGTTCTTTGGCATAAATAAAAAAAAGCTTTGGTAACATTTTCAAAAAGCTCATGGCAACTTTTCAGCATCATTGCTCACCTGATAATCTGTGAGTATTTATCAGTATAACTCATGCTAAACACAGTGGGACAAATCAATTGCCAACAAGTAGGAGGACTATTTATTGAGATAGTATCAAATTCCTCATAAGCACATATTTTGCCTTCTGGATTTCCCCCATGGTTCACATTCCAGAAGTTCATTCTCATTTTAATGTAATTAAGCCTTCACCCATCTATTTGGTAGGTCATATTTGATTACACCAACTGTCCAGGTTTTAAAATAAAACAGTCCAGCACAGTCTGATCAACTAGAGCACATTCAGATCTATTTCTGACATTCATTATTCTCATTCTTCAAAGTAAATTTCCTTAAGGCAATCTATGTATTATTCCCATGCCCTGAATTTCTCTTGTTTATTCTTACCTTTGCATGAGTTCTTCAAGTAATGCCAAAGGGCCCAGTGGTTTAGGTCATGCTTCTCTCTTTTTCCAGATTTATTCCTCAAAGTTAAGGAGAAAATCCTAATGAAACCATAAGCTTTCTCCCTCTAGCACACTGTAAGATTGAATATGTACCATCCCTGAGTTGCTGAAAAGATGTTTTACAAAAAACACCTTATAAGAGATAGAGCACCTTCAGCGGTGTTACAGGGTGAAAAAAAAAAAAAAGTAAAAAATATTTCCAGGCATCTCAACTTGCAACAGACACATTTATTATAAGACAATTCTTTACCACAAACCACTCAGACAGCATTTCTGTGGTTTATTGTTTCACTAGAGAGAGGTCATTGTTTATCAAATGCTAACTTCCACTGGAGGAAAAGCACAATGCAGAGAAAATATGCTCATAGTCCAATATTTTATCTTTTCCTTTATTTTTTCCAGATCACTACAAGGTCTGTCAATTATGCAGCCAAATCATGCACTCTCTCTGACAAATGCATCAAGGCTCGACATCTCATCTAGTTAGGTTTCATTTGTGTGTGTTCTGAAATTTCTTCACGTTGACAGTCTTAAAGCATCACTGTTGATTAGCGATTTTTAAGCAGAAGGTCTTTCATATTGCAACAGTGTGTTTGTGAATTTAGGTGAGGTTGTGTCACCTGTAATGAAATCCTTGAAAGATACTGTGGCTTATAAGATTTGAACGTGTCATGGAAATTATTTTTTACCAGATGGAAAACAAAATGCAAGTAGAAAGAAAAATAATATCCCTGTAAATTTGTCAATAATCGTGATACAATAGATTCAATAGAAGTTATGTTATCCACCCGAAATCTGAAACGTATTTGCATATCAAATAGATCCATGTCTCAAAAGTATATTGCAACCCAACAGCAGTTATCTTCATTAAAGATAATGAATATTCTCTATTTTTCTTTCTAACAATGTGCAGGGTCCTAATAGATCTAAAATAGGAGTACTTTCAATTTGTTTATTATTTTGTATTAATATCTTGACTATTAGTACAATTAATGTAAACTTGCTGCTATATTTTACACTCAGTAGTGTTTTAATTTGCTTATATTGTTCGTTATGCAGAAATAAGCTAGGTTTTTTGGTATCTGTCCTATCTAAATTCTTTAAGACTGCAATTTGCATATGCAGCAGGTGTTCCTATTGGATTGGCAATACTCTGCTGTGATCTAGGACATAGGGAATGTTAGTGTTCAGAACATCTTATTTTATCATTTGTCATGCTTTGGCAGGGAACGGAGTGCCCAGTGTGAAAAGCCTGATGCTTTTGCCATTAATAGAAACCCTAATTCATTAGTATTTGCAAGACAACAAACTTGTTTAGTCTGACCATTCAATTCTGTGTTTCATCCTTTAAACAGCTAATGGATTGTTTGCAAAACTTCTGAATGGAAATGAACAATAGTTAAAATACCAAAATAGTGGAAATTCAATGCTAAAGTTATGCAGCTCAGATTTCAGTCATTTATCAAATTCATTGACTATCAACAGTTTCACACATATGGGCTGCATTAAATTAAAAAAAACCCCTGTAATTATACATGGTGTTGCTGTGTACTGGAAGAACTGGATTCACAGTCAAGATGTGTGCTTAGAAAAATCTTCTGTTCACACTGCATATTCTCATGAATACCTGTAATTCAACAACAACAGCATTCTCAAAGATGTAGATGTTCTGTCAATCAAAAATGCCCAGAGTGGATTGTAATAAAAGAAGTGTTCCTGAAGGTTCTTGGATAAGGTTTTGCTTCCAGACGGTTGTAGTAGATTTCCTGCTCAGTTGAGGTGTTCTCATCTTTGGAAACTTACTAAGAAAGCTGATCTGCAACCTCACCATTCACTTCTACATTCTTTTGAATATGTTAAGCTTTCCGTGGTTGCACTGCTCCTTCCTCTACCCCCTAGTATCTAATCTCAAAGTTGGTTTGGGTCACTGAAATACATTATGGTTTGTTCTGCTGTACTGCTTTTTTCATGGACATGAAGAACTGATCAGTCCTCTTGCGGAATTATTGCCGCTTCTTGTCAGTCTTAATCATGCATGAGATTTGAATATTTTTTTGACCTAATTATTATCGTGGTAAAGAGATAACTCATGCTTCTAAATTTTGTCACTCAGGTTATACTCTGACTCTTCAGAGAAACTAGTTAACCTAGGCAATCTGGCATGAAATTTTGATTTGCTCTTTCTTAAAAAAGACTTCAATCAGTGAATCACTGAAACAGCTGGTAGAGGGCAGTTTTTTCCCTCATTTATTTTACAACTTGATTTCTACTTCACTGACTGTGTCATGGTGAAAGATTTAGTTAGAACAAGCATGACACTGACATTTAAATCATTCTGAAAAGCTGGTAATTATGTATTTTAAAAAGGCAACCAAAACCTTCTATTCTGCTAGCATTTAATCATTCTTTTTTTTAAGAAAAAAAAAGTGATAAAGTTTGAAAAAAAATATGTTGAAGTACTGGGAGAAATTTCAAGACTGAAAAGTCTCCAAATATACATCTCAAAGATCTGTCATCACTTTTCTACGGTATTTAAAAGAAGAGTTTTAATGATCATTATTCCTTCATTTTCTTTTTTTTTTTCCTTAAACAAATTGTATCTTTCTTATTTGCTTGTTTTGTTGTGTTTAAAAAACATGCTTGTGAGGTGAAACAGCACTTTCTTCATTAAAGAGGATGTGATCATTGTGACTAGGGATCTTTGGAGTTCATTACATCACAGAGGAAAGGACAGTTGTATTGCATTTAGTACTTCAAAGCTGACAGGCTGATATATCTATAAATGTGTTTTCAGATTTAGAAATTTGTCAGACAGAAACTGAACAATTGGGGATGGAATTTTGAGTTCTGCAGATTGTTTATTTCATACAGGAGAATATTCCAAAATATGAGCATTTAAACTTTTGTGATGGTAAATTTTGAGATGACCTACATAGCTTCTGTGGTATCATTTTTAACTAATAATCAGGCAATGATTTGCTTATATTACATGCTTACATCATAAATCTTTATTGAAGTGACTGGTGTCACCTAGTTTTAGGAGTGTCATAATGCTAGATTGGAACAATTTAAAAAAAAAATAGATATGACATCCACATTACTGCAAAATAGATTTTTACTGACTAGTGCTATTGCTGTGAATACCAAATGAATTTATGAATATGAATATTTAAAAGCATAATTCTTTCTAATACACCCTGACATTTATTAATACAACTATCAGTGATGTAGTAGTAGAAACCATGAATACTGAAAGTTCTGACATGGCTTAAGGCTGAAACTGGAAAGCCAGATTAGCTATCATGCAGGCATTTTTATGGTGTGCTTGTTTAACCTTTGGAAGAATGATTGTGGTGGATTCTCTATGTGAGTGTCTGGCAGCCCAGGTCAACACACTACAAGGAATTCTTCCCTCCTAAAAATATTTTCCAGTACAAATAGGACTTATTCCAAACTGTTCTGTAGTTAATGTTATACATATATTGTCATATTAATGGAAATATTTTGTTTCAGTATTTATGAATTATTGATAAACATAGTGAAACAGCACACTGACAGTTTTAGATTGTTCTAAAAGCTGAAGATGGTAGTCCACAGTATTACAAAACAACATTTACACATTTCTTCCATAAAATTTAATCTCTAATATATTTCTGTTACAACATGTTAGTTTTAAAAAAATGGAGAATTAATATGACATTGCTTTGTGTAGTCTGCACATGATTCATAAAAGAGTTTCAGTAGATATAACAAAATAGTTTCTGCATTTCTGAATCTTCAATAAGAACACTTTTTCTTTCCTGATTTAGTCTTTTAATCTTTTGGGAAAGTATATTTATATTTAAGATGCCTAGTAAATGCTAGACTGATGTACTTAATATTTTTTGAGCTCTGATTATCTTACAGACCTCTGGAAATTAAAATTTTGATTAGGAATATGAAGCTTAAAATAAAACTTCCCTTTTCTATTTATTATATAGGGTGTGGGTTTGTTTTTTTGTTTTTTGGATTTTTTTTGGCTTGATTCATTTCACCTCTCTCTGCCTTTTTCATCTTCATCTCTACATCCTTCCATATTTCCAAATGCAAGTAAATCAATACATAGTTAGACTTGGAATAGGAGATCATCCTCTTCCTGCCCATCTCACCCAGATTAGAGGTCTGTCATCTTTTTTCTTCCATTTCTTTTTAGGTAATTTGACTTAAGGAATTCAGGGTCTGAGATTCAAATAAATCCCTATTGTTTGAAGTTTGTGATGTTTTCCTTTTTTTCTTTGCTGTAGTGTTGCAAAGAATAGCAGAAAAAAAGTTTCAGTGCCAAATATAGGAAAAGAAATCAATTTGTCTAAAATAAATAGATATTTTGGGGAAAAAAGATGTAAGTGACTGAAATCTAACCCCAAATTTGGGTTACATAGACAAGCCTGAAATACAGTCTTCCATCTCTCCCATCTGTTTGCTTAGTAAGTGTGCCAATGTATGATCCTGTGGGTCTTTTCCAACCTAGTGATCCTGTGACTTTGTGATTCTGTGATCACAACTCCCATACCTTTTCTCTAATTAAAACAATTTAAGTGCCTGTGGAATAGGGTTTTATGTATATTTTATATAAACAGACATTTGTCTGTTAAGCCAAAATAATTTTACAAACTTCTAATCCAAAAGGTGTCTTTCATGCCTGTGAGCAACTGTTAGTGGCTGTAAATGGAAGTCTATCCATCCAATGCTTTTCATTATTTCTTTGTCTTTGGACAATGACAATTAAGAAAAAAACAAAACGTATGCACTCCCATTCTTCCTGTATGAATAAATAAATGGACTGTCTATTAAAACTTTTTCCTAGGTTATAATTGACATGCATTTAATTTTTTTGTATGGGTGTAAAAACTTTCTGTTGAACATATTTTGCACATTAAATCCTAAAGTCATTCTGAACAGTAAAAAATAAAATAGGTTCCTTCCTTACAAGACTATAATGGCATACTAGCAATGCATGTTAATTGGTGGTCTTTATATCTCTGTCGCCTTTCAGCACATGAATGTAATAGACTTTTTGTTTTAGTTTGGTTTGGTTTTATGAGCTCAAACTGTGTATTATTTATACATACTAGGCTTTCATAGTTTNGGAATGGTTGGACTCGATGATCTGGTGGGTCTCTTCCAACCTGGTGATTCTATGATTCTATGATTCTTTTAGTCCTCTGGCATTTGCTATTTACTGATTGAGTTAACATTTCTAAAGATGCATTGGAATTTCCTCAGATAGATAAGCAAATATAGGTCTGTATCGCTGTGTATTCCTATGTCAAATTTAAAATTCAGAAGAAAAACAATAAGTAATGTCTTCGGCTGCACAGCACTGTATAATGTCAGTTTATTTTTCATTGTGAAATGGCAATATGACTTGTTAAGCACAGCTTGAGGTTGTAAGAGAAGTGTGGATCTTTTGTCTACTGTGCCAAAATTCTGCTACATCTTGCAGGAAAAACCATCAGACTGGTGGTATCTGTTACTATTTGTAGGATTAATGCTCCATGTAAATTCCAGCTGTTGCTCATGTGATTGGTCTTCTGGTAACCAAATGAGACCTTTCTGTGCCCAGCTAGGGCAACTTTGTGTCAACTTGCCATTTAAAAGTCCAATTTGACTTACTGAGGGATATATTCTCTCTCCCTATGCATCAGAAGTCTCTTTCCTATGTATTTATAAGAGTACAATATTAGTAATAGCTCATTCATGGTGGTTTGTAGGTAGATCATATGCTGCTTATCGTGATTTCATTCTTGATGTTAAACATGGTTGGTTTTCTGCTTTCGATTTGCTCATTCACACCAGTTTCTGGCTTTTCCTGCCTAAGTAAGACGTAAGGAGGATGCTAGTGAAAATAGATTTCCTTCTTTCCATTTTGCATCAGTCTGAAGGACTGATCTCATCTGGATGGCAGAGTCACAGTATCATCAGCACTGCTGAGCCATTCTGAGTGCCAGAGGCAGCCTGAGTGACTCATAGCTGAGACAGTAGGGCTTTTCAGAGCTGCCTCTGGGGCAGAGCCATGAGTCTCACAATCCCTGTGCTGTCAAAAGCACCAATGCCTGTGTGTGAAAACACCAAACTGAGTGGGTTGCTTTCTCATACTGATAAGAGCTGCTATGAATGGTGCAAAAGTTCAAACTCACATGCTTGGATTTAATTCCTTCATCACTGAAATTGTAATAACAGATTGCAGATCTCTGATTTTATTCCCAAAACTGGATGTTTAAATTATTCCTTTTAGATCTCCCTGTCTTTAACCCAACTGCCTCCAGCAACAGAGGGACACCTGCCAACAGGAGTCAAAAAACATTATCAGTCCAATGCTAATAAGAAGCACTGTATTAATCACCATCTTGGTGACAAACTTGTGTGTGATGTATGCGTGTGGGCTGGTAACAGATTAGTACTTTGTCTAAGTATATACATAACACAAAGGCCTGAGATTTCATTAATATCTATAACATTTTTATTATGCTAAGGAGTCTCTTCAACACAGCTTATAATACTAGACACAGATGTTCTAAGCAGAAAAAAAGCTAAAGAACAAAAAAAGCTCTGTTCATCCTCATATTCCTTCAGTGTCAGGATGCTCTGTGTTTCGTACAAACTCTTTTTTGTTTGCATTTGAAAACCTTTTTGCTGAACTCTTGTTAGCCCTCTGACTAGGTAATTCAAAATTTCATGTGAAGTTTAGGTTTGTTAGTTAATTGAAATGTTTAATTCTATGTACTCTGCAAACTCTCCTCCACCACGTTATAATGGGGGTCTATATTCAACTGAATAATGCAAAAAAAAAAAAAGCTAAAATATGAAAACCTCCCTTGTACATGTTTTGTTTCCATGAGTGACCTGTTACATTCTTACATCCTGCAGCTGTGCTTGTTTTTATTCTAACCTTCTTTTCCTTCTCACCACCAGACCTTTTGGTTTTATCTCTTTTCTAATCACAGTCATTTTTTATTTCTCTGGCTAGCATTTTTTTCATGAAGTTAAACTGTTACTCATTTTGTAGATGCGGAAGTACCAAAAAGAAAACCAGAGATATAGGGTTGGGCTTAGCAGGTGCTGAAATTAATTGAGTGCGGAATTTCAACACAGGACAAGCAAATCACCTTAACCTGGAAAACAAGAGATGAAGATTCCAAATGTGGAACAACTAAGTGTGATATTCTGCTGTATGACAAAGTACCTTAGTGTGAAGAAAAAGGTCATCATTGTGCAAGCTTCATTGTAGCAGGGTGTGTTTTTCTGATAGTATTGAATATTTTTTTTAATCCTCTACTTATGATTCAATTTACTACTTTTTTTTTCAGTCCCTGTATTTAACATGTGATGTATTTTTTATAAAAAAAGGAAAAAAATGTAAATGAAATACCAGTGTTCTCTTTAAGATGCAGCTAGGGAAAACAAAGAGGTAGATTCATCTGCAAGGGTGAGAGATGTTCAAGAGGTTTTGAAAAGGACAGTCTGTCTGTTGCTTTTCATAACACTAAAATCTTGACAATTGGAAATGCAGCAGATGAGTAACTGTGATAGTTTTTGCTTCTTAGATGTTCTTCATGTAATCCAAATCTATAACTGTACCAGTATAGATTTATCATAGCCAAAGAACAGCTTTTTTTTTTTTTTTCAATTTTATTGAGTGTCAAAAATACAACCAGAAAATTCACTTGGTTTTTAAGTTATTTTGTTTTGTGTAATTCTGGGCTGCAAAACCACACAATGGAACCATTCTTATTCCTGTATCCAAGCATCTACTTTTCCTGATAAGCACCCTAGAATAATAACAGAGGAAAGTATTAACAGTATTTTCCTTCAGTTATTAAATTTTACTGCAAATATATTCTGACACAGAGAAAGAAATGTAGGAGAAAATAGTATGATATTCAAACATATGTGAAAGATCTTTTAGGAATAAAATAAACCCCTTAAATTGTTAATGGATTGTAAATTTTACTTTTATTTTTCTGCTCTCACAGCATAAGAAATTGGAAGAAAACTTCCTTAAGTGTTATTGTAGTGCTGTCATAGTCGAGTAACAAAATGATTGTGCTAGACTCTATAAAAAGAGAAAAAAACCACATAAAATTTCTGTGTACAGGACAAGGGGTAACAGTTTTAAGCTGAAAGAGGGGAGATTTAGATTAGATATTAGGAAGAAAATTTTTACTGTGAGGCTTGTGAGGCATTGGCACAGGTAGCCCAGGGAGTTTGTGGATGCCCCATCCTTGGAGGTATTCAAGGCCACGTTGGAGGGGGCTTTGAACAATCTGGTCTAGTGGAAGGTGTCCCTTGTCTGTGGTGGGGTGGAGGTGGAACTAGATGATCTTTAAAGTTCCTTTCAACCCAAAACATTGTATGATTCTGAGCTTCTATGTGCAGCTATGCTGAGGGAAATTATCTGCAAGGAAATAAATTCTATTACAGATTGATATTGTAGGGGGCTACATTATGAAGAGGAAAAAACAAAACAAAAAAAAAGAAACCCCCCAAAAAAGAAACCCAAAAACCAACCCTCAGTGTAGAGATCTGTTCTCTGAAGTTAGCTAATCCTATACGGAACAACTGACAATTTGACTTGTAATACAAAAATCAGAGCTCTAGATACCTGTCACTGCTGTTGATGGTTCACCAAACCATCAGTAATGGACTCATTCAGTGGCAAAAGAATATCCAATGTAAACTGTATTCTAGGGAGCACACCTATCAAACACTGATTATCTCTTACACTCTAATTTTTAGTGATAGAATGTTTCATTCTAGCCTCCTTTGCTGTTTTGAACCAGGTTAGGTGATATGTCTGATGTCATGGTTTATTAATTAATAATGCTAGGAATAAACAACTGAAGAGCATGTTTAGAATCAACCTATATTCATCCAAGTTATTTATGTAATATTTTCTTGCCTTTTAAGTTGTCTGTTTTAAAATATGCAAACTAATTGTATCTCTCTTTAATGAAAAATAAACTTAAGTTGCTGCGAGTCATTTTACTACTATACATATTGTTTCATGCACACTCACCAGAAGCCTTTCCAGAAATGTTGGTGATGAAGACCTATAGCGATCCTCTGCAGTGGCAGCAGTAGTTCAGAAACGTGTTAGGTTAGGTGCCTGTTCATAACTAACTTTGTTACTTATGATTCAAATGTTATTTTTTTCCAAACAGGTTAGGGCAATAAAAAATATCTGCTTGAATATTTCTGGAGCTACGATTTACTTCCAGATCTTTACAAACACCAGAATTTTATTTTTTTTTTTTTAATAATGTGCACTCCTATTAGTGCTTCAGATGAAAAGGAGAAATTCAGAAGGTTGATGCTCTCATATGCCAAAATCATGCCACAATCCATAGTATTTTAAAAGGGGGGGAAAAAAAAGAATGAGTTATTGAAAGTTGAGAAATATAAATAAAATAATATATTTTTTAAAAGGGAATATGATGCATTTTCCTCTCATTTGTCTGTAACTCTTGCTTTTCAGTCTTATATAGCACAGGCCCATATGCTTTCCGAATCTATGAAAGCCAGACTATCAATTATCTTTATGCATAATTATTCTGTATTCTCACTAAATTTAGTGTTTCTGCAGTCTCATTTCTCTAACATGGTACCATTCTTTATCAAAGAAACATTTTAATGTGAAGAAATTCTTCTTTATAGAAGTTCTGATTAGTTGTTGGTCTATGTTTTGAACATATTAAATGTCCAGTGTACAATTATTACTGCTAATAGCAGTAATTTATAATTGCTTCAAGGAAAAATTTAATAATTTAACTTAAAGTAAACTGTTTGGATTTTAGCTTTACCCAGTAAAAGTAAGGAGTGTGCGTGGTATAGTAATAAAGTTTTTAAAGTAATAATTTGTAATTTAATTATAAATTTCTATTAAGATAAGCTAGTGTCAAAACAATGGAAAGAAAACCCACCCAAGCATATATGTAACTAAAGGCATAGTATTAAGAAGAATGAATTAAGATGAAATTTGGTAAAGCAGTCATGCAGAGAATGAGTAGCTGTGCATTATACTGTATATGCATGTGTGTGTATATATTTCTAATGCTGTATCATATGACCAAGTTTGTTTAAATGAAATTAGAAATTACCGAGAAGAAATAATACTTCTAATGCATGCTTTTCCAAACTTTAACCAAGTTTAACAATTAGAAGGCCCCTGTATAGACTTTACCCCAAAGTCATGAAGACTCAGCCTTTAAGTATAAAGACTCAAGGACAAAGACCCAAAAATGATGCTTTTAATTACTTCCTTCTGGTGGTAACAGTGGAACTATGTCTTTCATGCAACTAATATCTAACATGAACAAAACTTTTTTTTCTTCAGAAGTACTTTTCACATGAAAAATTAAAACAGGTAGCATTCGGGTTGTTTTTTTCTGTAGAATTACTTTATGTAGAGATAGTTCAAAGACATTTTATCTATTCATTAATATATACGTTATTTTTTTTCTAACACATAAAAATGGAATTTTTGAATTTAATTTTTTCTAAATAAGAAGTTACATCTGTTATGTTGATTGTTTCTCTTTAACCTACATACACTGGAAATGAGCCTTATGTTTTCTTGCTTTAAAACAGTATCCTATTTCCTTTTTTTTTGCATCAAGACTTCCACATAAGAGACCTTGAAACTTAGAAGCTAACATGGGGTTAAAGCAATACTGATAAAAAAAATATATAAAATATGTATGTGTGCATTATATGTAATATATTACATGCATTTTGTATGTAGATGCATATGTATTATGTCTGTATGTATTATGTAAGTATGTATGATTTTATATGTTTGTATATATGTATCGTATGTAACGCCCTATGAGAGTGGATCCCATTGTGGTAGCTAAAACATTAAAAATAAAGAAAAAAGCACCATATCTCTTCACAATGTCATTTTTATTTCTTCCTCAGTTTCTGTGTAAGCAACATAAGGCTTATCACTTTCTACACTGTTCTTGATAACTGTCAGCTCAGCTTCTCCAAGGACATTGGTTTGTTTAATCCTGATGTGTAGGATGGTGTGGATGCCTGCCATCATGATACAATGCATGTGCTTGTCTTCACGATTACTTTGACTGTGTTTTCCTTAAAGTAGGTGGTAGCTCTGCTTAATGTTCACTGTGTTGCTCCTTAGTCAAGAATTCATCTTGAAGCTACTGTTCTAACACACAGATAAAACCGTGTAAGTTTGTAATTTGCTGGAATTGATCTTCTCCCATGTCTAGATATTCATGACAGAATGATGGTTATATTGAGGGAAATTACTGGATTCCTTATCAAGTTCTGCTGCATGCCTCCTTTTCTTTCTTTTTTTAGTTACTTTAAATTAAGAACATAAATAAAACTCTTTCAGAACTACTTGTTTATGAAGGCTTGTAGTGACAGNCTATGATTCTATGATTCTACTTTGATTATCCCCTTCTCATCTCATTATATTCACTTTTTTCTTTTTTCTTTCACAGCACTTTTGACCAAAATTGTTGATATTTTTGGGAGGTATTGGTTGGTTTTGTTTTTTTTGTTTGATAGATTTTCATAAACAGTTTTTAAGTAAACAAGCAAAAGAGGCAGCCTGCTATCAGCCAGGACTATATTACCAAAACTCACAATTGTGAGCTGGTAGTAAGATTCAGTATGTTGTGAGGGGACACATAAAATTTGGTTTTAAATAAAAAAATAAACAAAGAAGTGTTAAACAAAAATTAATACACTACTTATACAAATTTGCTGTTTATAAACAAAATTTGGTTTTCTGTTGGATATAACGTATTCCACTAGCTCCTAGATTCATTGTCAAACATGACAGTTTCAATAACAGCATTAACTTGAAAAAGACTGCATGCAATCTTTTGAAAAAAAATGTGTTTTGGAGTTTTTCATGCCCAACAGAAATATTTGGATTAAATGGTCATTTGAGTACCTCTTTCCTAGTGCTAAACCAAAAGAAAGAGTAAAACAATATCTTTTTGCAATCTGCTAAATACTAGTTTATTAGAACAACAGTCTACATTGCATAACACAGAATCTGAAAATTTTCTTTCTTTATTGTCACTTTAACAATGTTTTTAGAAGTACTGAGGGTTTATTCCAAAATAGAAATTCAGTTTACATTTTTCATATGACTTTTTCCTTTAGAAATTAAATAGCTTTCTTCCCCATATCAAGAAAAAATAATGTTGTACCATGTCAGTGTAATAATGCCTTGGAATATTTATTACACAATATCCTCAACTTTTCTAAGCATGATAGGTCTAGAATCATTCTTCCTCTGTCTTAAAGTATTCCTAAGCTGATCTATTACAATAAAAATTAAAGCAATATTTTTAACTTAGGTTTGTAGTATGTTAACGATAATAGTAGGTGGTAGTTACTCGGTAGTTGTGATAGTATTATGGTTTTGAGGGAACGCTGTCACGTAAGAGTTCTGAAACCAAAATAGGACCTTAAGTCCTCCCTCCCTTTGGTTCTGTTTTCTGCTTTTTCTCCTCCCTCTTTGATTATTTTTATTCCAAGGAAAAGGGCAAAATTAATCAGAGTTTTGAAGCATTGCATTCCAAAAGACAAACTGACTATTTAAGATTTTTTTTTTTTTAATTCTAAAGTTTAATTTATTAGTCTTCTATTTTTTGCTTATATTAACATAGTGATGAGTAAAGACCATAGCAAATGTATTCGGGGCACGTGATATTCATGGATTATATATATAAAAAGTAAGGTAAGATCAAGATTTTTTTTTCTCTTCATCTTCTGTTGCAGAATCCAAAATTCTCTTTTAAGCAGCTGTGATAATCTCCACATATTGTTTAAAACGACACAGGTGTAGTGATTTCCTCTGGCTTCAGAGGACGTCCAAACAAATTTGACAACTAAATGAAGTTCAATGGAGTAATGCATTTATAGCCAATTGCAGTTGTTGATGATTTAGAAAGTTTTTTATTGACCAACTTCTGTAGGCAAGTTCTGCTTTGCATAACACTTTGTATAGAAATGCATACATTTAAAAAAAAAATTTGGCAGTGGCTGGAAGCTGAGAACTAGATAAATAAATGTACAATGTAAAGGAAGAAAAGAAAGAGACAGAAAGACACATTCCATTAAAAAAAAAAACAAACCCAAAACTGATTAGAAGATTCACCTGTGATGGCAAAGTTTCAGATATAAAATCCACCTTTGCTTTACTTTCTGGCATTCTGCTCTGGGCTTTTCTCTCCCCTACAACCCTAGTGGTTTTTGCTGACCTAGAGGTTTATGTTATTACTGTGTAATGGATTACACACATATTGACATGTAACTTAAGTCCAGTGCTATGCCAAGGACAGTCTGCCATTGGAAGCTGGTATGAGTCCAGAATACCTTGGAGCACATATCAGGTACAGCTGGGACCTGGCTGGGCAGAACCATGCAGGCACTCCACTGTCTGGGTTCTGAGCAGGACTGTTCTTCAGAAGATAAACTTCCTTCTTTCTCCTGGTTACCTTCTCTTTTGGAATGATTTTCCTTTTTACCTTGTAGACTCCCTTTCAAGCAGATATATCCCACAGTTTCTTCCTAGCATCTCTGGAAACAATTCAAAGAAAGCAGAATTTCATCCAATCTCATATTCTCGAGGCTGTTAAGTAAATATGTTATCGAACAAGAAGTACAAATTCAGCTAATTCTGTTAGGGATGTCTTTGAAAACTACTTCTGGCCTTTACTTTCTGTCATATAACTGCATCTTTCCTAGAGCAGAGGAGAGTCTCCAATAACCTGCACAGTGCTAAAGGTGCCTTTACTTTTTTATGTGGAGTGCTAACTAGTGTATTAAAGATGTTGCTTATGCTGCTTTAGCTGAAATTGTGTGTCAGAGTATAGTTATTAAAGAAAAGAAAACAACATGCTTCTCTTTCTGATTTTAATATCCAATAAATTCAAGTGATTATTGTAGATGTCCCTTGGGGGAAAAAGAAAAGAAAATAGGGACAGACAGGACAGCTTATGACTAAGGGCTCTATTTTATATTAAATTCAGTAAATATACATTTATTTAGATTATTTAACCCATCCTTACTTCCTCACTCTCCAAATGCAGGTGATTACAATTCAGACTAAACTGTTTTTTTTCTAAATAATTAAAGTTGCTGTAGATTTCAGTTTAAAAAAAAAAAATCAAGCTTACTCTTAGTTTGCATGCAAATTTGTCTCCAAGTTCTTTACTTTTATGAAGTGAGCACTTGTCCTTCCTCCAGTCACCTTAAGGGAAGTTAAATAAAAGAGCTTCCAAAGAAAAAAAGAAAAAAGGCTGTTGACAGATGATCAGAAATGAACGAGACTGCCTTGCTCTACCATGGACACTAGAATTGATATCCTTTCCTGATGGTCAGTTATGGCCTGATTGACTTACAGGGATGTAAGGTCAGGCTGTGCTGAGCAATCTAATCAGACTGCTTTAAATCCACCCACATGCAAAATATCTGTATACATATAGTTCACCTGTATGTTATTCCAGTTAATCTCATCATAATTCTGTATCATTTAATGTAATAATGTTAACAGGGCTTGAATCTGTAGACAGTTCTGATTGATTGGTTCTTTCAACATGCAAAACAAAATTGTGCTTGAATGCATTCATACTTTTATCCTCCATTTCCTCTTTTTAAACATTTTGCCATCTTGGATGCTCTTTATTGTTGCAAAGTGTCATGCTACCAGTATTTCACTTTGTGTTGACAACACTTATTGTCATCAAATTTTCAAATATGCAACATATCAATTTTTTTTGTTTGTAGCTTTTTTTAAAAAAAGGAATAATTAAGAGAATATATGGACAGATTATTTCTCTATACTATACTATGCTATGCTATATTATACTATTGGCACATTTTCTTCAAGTTGAATATTCTGCTACTATTAAAAAAACCCCAAATGTTTCACATCAAATGGAGAATTATAAATCTACTGTTTTGCATTTCTATAATATCAACCCTACTGAAATATCACAGTGCTTTTAAAAAAGTTAGTTTCTTTCCAGGTGTGAGAGACATGCAAACTTTATTTTAAAGGATCAAGTCATTACTGGTGCTAGAGTCTTGTCTTGACACAGGGTAAATTCATGCTTAAATAAGTTTTTAGGCATTTTTTAGCATATACATGTGAGAGAAGTAAATAACCTGAATCCTCTTGTGCTTTCAGCATAGAAAGGCATAAAAGTCTGACAAAATGCAATTCAGACTCAAGTTTCCATTAGTGGGCTAACAGATATCTAGATATTGCTATGAGAGTATGAGGAAGCTTGGTGACTAAGATGTTAGTGTGGGCTGAAATAATTCTGTGAATGAAATCAAAGTCCTGGAAGTTATATGCATTTAAAAAAAAAGTTATATGTCATTATACAATTTAAAACCTTACATAAAATCATAGAATGGCTTGGGTTGGAAGTGACCTTTAAAGGTCACCTAGTCAAAACCATCCTTGCAGTAAGCAAGGACATCTTCAACTAGATCAGGTTGCTCACTGTCCTGCCCAACCTGACCTTGAATGTTTCCTGGGATGGAACCACCACTCTGGGCAACCTCTTCCAGTGTTTCACCACCCTCATTGTAAAAAGTTTCTTCTTTATATCTAGTTTTAATCTGCCTTCTTTTAGTTTAAAATTGTTGGGATTGTTCTTCTAAATACCCTGGTAGGGCGGGGCTGGGAGTTTTGATGACTCTGTTGTGTTATGTTAATAAAGTAACCTGAAGTTGGGGGAGCAAAGATTTGTAACCTAGCAACAAAGTTATGTGGGTTGGGCGGTTGCCATGAGAGGCTGGTTGCTAGATCAGTGACCAATGAGAGTCTACCTGATGTTTTTGGCCTGCTTGCCCTATATGAACGGGTTAACCCTAAATAAAGTGGGACTTCATTTGAAATCATGTTGATTTGTCCGTGAAGCTCTCTGGCCCTCGCCGCATTATAAAATTATTATCCCTTGTCCTATTGCAACAAGCCCTGCTAAAATCTTTGTCTCCATCTTTCCTATAGACCCTCTTTAAGACACTTGGTAGGGTGCCCCCAGATCCTTCTCTTCTCTGGGCTGACTAATTACAACTCTCTCAGACATATTTCTACCCTTCTTAAAAATGAGTGCAGTCTTTCTAGTGTAGCTCGACTGTCATCCTCATCAGTTATTGACTGACCTTCAACATCCAAAGCCTCACACCTATTGTACAAAAGCACCTGGGAAGGCAAGATAGGCAAGGAGGATGTTTATCTCCTGCCCTGAGTATGGACTTGCCTCCGTAAATCAGGGGTTTTTCATATAAGTCTATGAGTGGCTGTTTAACCTCCTAACTGAACCCTCTCCCCCCACCCCCAGTAACATTACTCTTACTTATTTTCCATATAATTTAGAAGGTATAGAAATTAATTAATCTATCAAATTTGTTTCCATTATAAATTATCATTAAATAGAAACTACTTGTAAATTTAAGAGTCCAGTATAGCTTTTAGAAATAAATTTACCAGCCTGGCTAGCACCTTTGGGATGACTGATAGGGTTTTTTTGGTTTTTTTTTAATCCTCTTCTTATGGAAGTTATGTAATAAATTGTACTTCATAACTCAGAGTGACTGAAAGACTAATTTTACCCCTGAAGGGTTTTTACATCTAAATTGATCAATAAATTAGATGGATTAATTAAGTTCTGCTGTCAGGGCCAAGGACTGTCAGTGTATGTAGCCTTGCTGATGTATCATTTATTATAATAGTATCTTCAAAGAACTATAACTTTTTAAAAGTGTCTGTATATCCTTTCTCTTTTCAAGGCCTTGAAAAGTTCTGCCTCTTTCAAAGAATGAAATTTCATCCTATTAGGGAAAAGCTAAAGTGTCATCAGCAATACAGACTTGTACTCACCTGCAAAAGACGAGCAAATTCAGGAAGAATGTAATTTATTTCTGACAGTTGCATAAATTAGAAGGAAGTTTCCTGACAGATGAACATGATTACATTTTGTCCACACAGCCAAAGTTTTACCTGATCAGAATAAAATAATGAAGGTTAAAACACTAGAATTATTGACACAGGAACAAATATACATTCATTCCCTTTCACCAAATGAGAATTATCTGTGTTCACAGCAGACATTTGAAGATATTTAACATACAAAAGACTCCATTCTCCACTTCAGAATTTCCATAATGCACAGTTAATTCTGAACTAAAAATGCCAGTGCCCTAAGGGAAGACCT
The DNA here is from genome assembly GCA_013389865.1 of Piaya cayana. Taxonomy (NCBI): domain Eukaryota; kingdom Metazoa; phylum Chordata; class Aves; order Cuculiformes; family Coccyzidae; genus Piaya; species Piaya cayana. The sequence continues at coordinate 160,555 of WAAB01009884.1, read as the reverse complement.
AGGCTCTTTCCATGGAGGACTAATCCTGGAATATGCTAAACCATCAGAAGTCTGATCATGTCCAGAATTGTGCTATAGGTTCTAGTTCTGTATGATACGATACATTTTGTCTCTCAGTAATATTTGTCTTCCAGGTGATAAATCCATAAGGGAGATGGATGAGGAGTAAAAACCTTTTTCATTATGACTGACCACAAAAGATGGTATCCACATAGTACACAGGCTGATAAGTTTAAGGAAGTTATGATATGCATAATATGTATATTTTCATAAAAAAAATGTATTTTCTGTAACTTTTTCAGAGCACAGTATAATCTGAATCTTACTGCAGAATAGGTACTGTAGTTCAGAGATGAGAACAGCAGTTAAATTGCTACATTGACCACATTTTTTCATGTATTCATATATCAAATGACACATTCTCTTCCTGGGCTTTTACAAATAATTTAATATCATAATAAAAAAATAGAAGAAGAAGAAGAGGAAGAAAGGTAATACATTCATTGAATATAAATTAAATAACACTAACTTTTTTATTTATCAGGAGATTTGCTATGATTCATTCTTGTGAAGAATAAATATATCTTCTAAAATGTCATTCTCTAATGACAAATACACACAGAGAGATTAAACTATAGACAACTAAGAGGCAAGAGGAGCAAAACTGAAGCTATTCTACTCCATAAACCAAGTTTGGTTCCTTTAATTTTGTCTTTGTAATTCCTCATCTTCAGTTATATCCCTTTTAAATTAGTCTGCATTTGAAACATGCTTGAAATCTAGAAAAAAAATTACATGAATTCTAGGTAGGTATAGAAAATTATGCACTTTTTTCTCCTTAAAGCAGACCTCACTGGTATAGTTATATTAAAATAAGTAAATGAAAAAAATACATGACAAACTATATGAAAAAATACTTAACGTATGTACCTCACAGACTACTGTTTGAGAATTAAAGTAACCACTGAAGCAGAAAACCAGAACTTTAAAAACCATTAGAGGTAATTAAAGTACTCCAATCCCACTCGTGACCACAGTTATTACATATTTATAAAATGTACCTTTTACACAGCACGTGTTCACACAGCGAATAGTGCTCAATAACTCTTAGCCCATTCCATACTCAGAGATAATTCTAAACGAAGTTATAATCTGACTGGCTGACTAATTTTATTATTTCTAATTATTTTGAAGTTATTTTACAATGTTATGAAACTTCCTGACCATTCTGAGACAAAATGCCTTAGCCATATTTTTTTTAATATGAAAACAAAACCACAATCATGTAATTGTAATGCTCAAGATATGTTTTATATATAATGCATCATTTTGGAGTAGTCTTTCATATCACCTTTCTATCATTATATTTGCTGCTTCTTTTTTTTTCCCCTAGTGGTTCCATTATTTACTGCAGAATCGGCAAGAGACAATACTTCTGCAAATTCATATTGATTTGGGCTGATTACTGAAAATAATTCAACTCCTTTATCTTCATCTTCAGTATTTCTTTCTATTAACCAAACCTGTTTCAAAAAGGGTTAAGAAGCCTTGGTTCTACTGGTCCGTAAGCCCATTTGAGTAAGTTGATTTTTGATTAGTGGTCAGTCCAGTAAAAGCCCTAGTTCGTATGCTTGCTTATCTGGGTTTACATACAAGACAAGGGCTATATATCTCCAGTAGGACAATTTAGTATAAAGAAAACTGTCTGGTTCTTACATGCCGTCTTTCTCTCCTTATAAATACAGCATTAAAATATGAGTAATCTTTATTTCCTTCCATTTCAACTTATAAAAGAACCAACAGGAAATTGCTGTAGTATTTACAAGGATCTGATTATGTTATGATTTCTGGAAAGTGTAACTGGCTTCAGTAGGTGTATCTGTATTTCTCTTAAACAGATAATCAAACATACAGAAGCAAAACGCAATGAGCTTGTCTTTAGCGAACTGTAATGCTTACCAACTTCCTCTTTTCATTATTTCCACTTCTATCCTTTTAATACTTTTTGCTTAGTGAGTCTTTGCTCTTGAATCTCTGAGAAAGCATTTGAAAAGCCAGCAGTGTGCCCAGGTGGCCAAGAAGACCAGTGGTATCTTGGCTTGTATCAGAAACGGTGTGACCAGCAGGTCCAGNGCTGGAGATTAGGAGGAAGTTTTTTATGGAAAGGGTCATTAGGCATTGGAATGTGCTGCCCAGGGAGGTGGTTGATTCGCCTTCCCTGGAGGTGTTTAAGGCATGAGTAGACGAGGTCCTGAGGAACATGGTTTAGTGTTTGATAGGAATGGTTGGACTTGGTGATCCGATGGGTCTCTTCCAACATGGTGATTCTATGATTCTATGATTCTATGAAAAATATCAGTATAAACTCAGTACACTGAGGATTTGCAAAGTACTTTTGCGTTATTCTTAGTTTTAGGACTGGACGAAGTAGAAAATACATGTATGATGACAAACATTCATTTGGCCAAATCTGAGTTATCAGTTGTGAGATTTTATGAATTTGTGAATACCAATAGACTCCGATGCACTCCATACAATCCAAAACCTTGCTAGCTTATTTTTTTCACTATATTTTGTGTTTAATTTGTTCTTTCAGTTAAGACAGTATCGTATCAAGATCATTCATTTCAATGCAAAGTATCTGTTTACAACTCAGAGCAGTGTTCTACTTACAAGTAGTTATGAATCCTTCCTTTGTATTGATGCATTATTTCATTTATATCAACTACTTTAGCTTTCTTGTAGGTTTATATTTGGTTTAGAACATCACACTCAACTAATACATTGTCAGAGTTCAAATTTATGTTGCCACTGCAAGATGTTAGATTTCCCCTAATTTCAATTGAAAACAAGAAAAAAACGATAAGTACCATGTGTCAGAATCTGTGCTTCACATTGTGCATTTCTTCTTATACAATTCTACTGTCTCGTATGCTGTAGAAACAACTAATATAATGAAAGGAAAATCCTAACAACTTACAAATTACCAGAGGCTCATTGAATCATATATTTGCAAGAATTAGACACCTGAAGCTTTACATGGAAATGGTAAAAATGCCATGGTCTATTAGAAAGCAATTTTCTGCAGGCATCTACATGTAAAAATCTGACTTTCATACATTCAAAAACCTAACAGTAGCTGAACTGCATCACTAAGTGCTTAATGTCTATGAAATTTTGCCCTTCTTCCTCCAGAATCTATGTAATGAAAGAAATAGTTGTAGTGAAATGACTCAAGAAGGAAGTATATGTTAATGTGTACAAAAATTATATAAAGGTGCAAACATTCATTGTAGAGTTGTATGATTATTCTTTCGACTTTAAGGAGAAAAACACTATGGCAAGTAAGCGGAAGTTTCCAAAGTCACTTAAATACTGATGAGCTCATTTTTCAGATGACCTTCAGCTATACATTTAATGAGGACATATCTAACTTTAGAAAATATTGTATTGTGACATATCTAGTTTTCATATTATGATAAGTTAATGAGTTTCTCTTTTATCTTGGTAAATTAACATGAACACTGCACAAAAGATTACAGGGACATGATAAAAACATTAATTTAGTCTTAATTATTTAAAATGTGTTTTATAATCCTTTGACTCAAAAGGAAGAATAGTTGTAAAAATAAATATCATAGCAGGAAAAACAATACATTTCAGCACTATTGTATATTGTATTTCTGGGCCTGAGTGTACTCTATAAGCATAGTCCTAAACTGTGCCTCTTAGATTTGTGTACAAAAATCTGTTACTGACTTCTTTGTTCCTGCATAGAAACAGGGAATGGGAACAAAGACATGGTATTATTAGTTGATAGCATAATCTTTTTGCCTTCTTTAATTGCTGGTAGTCTGGTTCAGTAAGCTGAATCCAGTCCAGGAAAGAAAGATGAAGTCCAAATTCCTTTTGTAGGCACTTTTTTCTCCCTAATAAGTTATCTACAGATTTCTGCAGTATTTAAAGCACAGATCATGTAACTCAGCCCTGTCAAGCCCCATGGATTATGAACCTTTTTTTCCCTATTTCATCCTTGAAATGTTTACAATTCATATCTTCCCAGTATTGTGCAGTGGCATCTCACCAGCTTCTGTAAAGCAAGGTGCCATTTATGTCTTCTTTTTCCTGTATGGTCATAGTAAGTAAGGAGGATATTTCTGTAGTGTAGCCCTTTTGATGTTAATAAATTTTCTGCGCTTTTGAAGTGCATGAGTATCTGGCCAAAGTATCTTTGATTCAAATTATCTTGGGAAAGAAATAGGTAAAATTCAAGAACATAGAAGTGCCTTAAATTTATTCTCCTTTGCTTTCAGTATTATTAATATGCTTTCAGTATTTAGGTTTTTTTTCTTCTAAGAAATAGCTGCAAAATATACCCATAAATGTATACGAGCTTTAAAGTAGACCTGCTTTATACCAAGTATACATGGCTTTTTAATCAGCTGGAGTGATGTTTGTGTTTGAAAATGGGTTTGCTTTCATAGTAGATGATAGCTTTTGACAGAGTTGCAAAATTAACTAAGCTGCAACTGCTTTGCCAATTAAGTTTCAAGAAATTTAACTTGGTTCTACTTTATAAAATAGTTCAGTGTAATACAGTTGCAACAGTATAAATTTATTCAACAGTTTCAGCTGTCATGATGACCAAATTCTTTACATGGACAACCTCTTCATATTTGATTTGTTGTTTAGTTTGCAGTACCACTGTTCACCATTCTTTGGCTGACTTAAGTACACTTCATGGCATCAAGCTGTTAGGTGGAAAATAATTAGATGTTCAGTTTCATTATGAAAGAAATAATGAAGTCCACAGATCCTGAACTCTGAAAATGTGAGAACTTCCCTCACTGATTCAGAAAGAAGGGTATCCTCTCTGCCAGCCCTGATCACTTTCATTTGGGAAGAGAAATATGCTACAGTAGACTTACTTGGTCTTTGCTCTTGAATTGTATTATCTGAAAATGTTCAGTGGTAATTGCAGAAGCATGAAAAAATCGTTGTCATAAAGTAAAANTAAAAAAAATTTATGTTAACAATGTAACAGAAATAAAGTGTTTATCCAAAGTCTTGGATTAAAACATTGCTTAAGAAATTACTTTTTTTTTTACTTCAGATACATTTTGATTAATTGATGTTCAAATAATTTTGATTTTAATTGCGNCTTTAAAAAAAATCTTTTCTGAAAAGGGAAACAATACACCTTAGTTACACACATTTAGTAGAGAGAGATGCATTCTCCCACTTAAACAGTTATGAGCATAATTTTACAAAAGAATGCTTGAAGTGTATTCTTCTGAAAAATAATCTGAATGATTGTCAGAAAACTGAATCCTCAAGAATGTTTCTGGGAGCACTAAAAGTCTTTGGATGGGTGAATGGAAACTGTAAAGAAGAAAAATCATTAAGATGCATTTGATAGAAGGGAAAAATCACCCATGGTTGCTTTATTATGCATCATGGTAAAAAGAGTTTTGCTGGATGGGATTATTGAACATTTGTTCATGGATTACTAAATAGTAATTAATGATGATATTGACTCTGGCTTATTGTTTATCTACATAGTTTTATTAAGAATTTATAGGACATAGTGAGATTTCATTATACATGTGCCTATTTCATTATGAAGCTCTCCACAGTACAGAGGTCATCTTGACAGATCTCATTAATCATATATATTCCATATAAATATGAAATGTTACTTTCTGTGTAGAAACTCTTTTTGTATAGATTCCTCTTAAGCGAATTCCCAGTAATTAGATTTAATATTTAATGTTATCTGTGAACATAGCTATGGTTAACTAAAGTAGAAACATTGATTTCTGCCCCACTTGATCATGTGGTGTGATATTTCAGTCTCCATTTTTGCAGATTAGTAAATTAGTGAATTACAAATTGGAATGTTGTAGAATGAGTGTCTGGAGTTGCTGTGCACACAGCCTGACTCAGTGATTCCGCAAGGTGTACAGACCTAAAGAGCTCTGCAGATCTNCAGTTTCTCCTTTTTTTTTGAGAAAGTTTGAATTACAGTCTATATTCTCTTTTTTAAAAGGGATCTCTTGTGCCCATTTCACATCGAAAAAATGTGGGTCTATTTTCTTTTGGGTTTTTTAAATCCTTTTTCTTTTAAAAAAAATTTATGTTAACAATGTAACAGAAATAAAGTGTTTATCCAAAGTCTTGGATTAAAACATTGCTTAAGAAATTACTTTTTTTTTACTGCTGATACATTTTGATTAATTGATGTTCAAATAATTTTGATTTTAATTGCGGCTGACATACATTTGATTTTTTTTCAATTTTTCATGAATGAAGCGAATTCTATTTTTTTGAAATATAATTTGAATGATTGTCAGAAAACTGAATCCTCAAGAATGTTTCTGGGAGCACTAAAAGTCTTTGGATGGGTGAATGGAAACTGTAAAGAAGAAAAATCATTAAGATGCATTTGATAGAAGGGAAAAATCACCCATGGTTGCTTTATTATGCATCATGGTAAAAAGAGTTTTGCTGGATGGGATTATTGAACATTTGTTCATGGATTACTAAATAGTAATTAATGATGATATTGACTCTGGCTTATTGTTTATCTACATAGTTTTATTAAGAATTTATAGGACATAGTGAGATTTCATTATACATGTGCCTATTTCATTATGAAGCTCTCCACAGTACAGAGGTCATCTTGACAGATCTCATTAATCATATATATTCCATATAAATATGAAATGTTACTTTCTGTGTAGAAACTCTTTTTGTATAGATTCCTCTTAAGCGAATTCCCAGTAATTAGATTTAATATTTAATGTTATCTGTGAACATAGCTATGGTTAACTAAAGTAGAAACATTGATTTCTGCCCCACTTGATCATGTGGTGTGATATTTCAGTCTCCATTTTTGCAGATTAGTAAATTAGTGAATTACAAATTGGAATGTTGTAGAATGAGTGTCTGGAGTTGCTGTGCACACAGCCTGACTCAGTGATTCCGCAAGGTGTACAGACCTAAAGAGCTCTGCAGATCTGTAATGTCACGGCCTTATAAAAGTCAGAAAAATAGATAGTAAATAAAGAGAAAGAATTTTTTAGGGGTCAATTCATTTTGATAAAGTTGATTTCTACTTTCAGATTAAGGAATAGTTTTAATTTAGAAATTTGGAAGATAACTGGAGGAGCAATACGTTACTCCTTAGAAGGGCACAGAATCAGATCCTAAACAAATAAATAAAAAGTTCTAGGGTACATCAGTGACTTTCCTTGAATAGTAAATGACTATGACAATGCAGAATGCCTTGAGTGCTATTTACATTGCATTATGTTTTCTGTATTTATTATTTGTTGTTTGTCTAAAAGGTCAAGAGTTACTTGAAATACTCCATTCCAAATAACAGATTATAGAACTGATGTATTGGAGACAGAACCATTTTGTACTCTACTGTATGGAAGCTCTTAAAGCAATGCATTATACCAGAACTCTCCAGTGCTTTTAGTATTGTGATTTCTTTAACTGTTCATTACTTAAGGAAGTACAATGCAAGTTAGTGAATTTCAGATAGAGACCAAAAAATACTAATGTGCCTTTAAAAGAGAAAAAGATACTTTTATTAAAACACTTCTGACTTCTTGGTTTATTGTAATTGTTTGCATAACTGTAATTAAGCTATAGCCTGCTTCATTCTTGCATTAAATTAAGTAGAATAAAATTATCACTTTTTTAATAATACCAAGTTAAGTCTCATTAATGAGAATTTAATTACTCTGCTTCATACTAGATATAATTAGCTAATGATCTATAAATCTGTATGAAACACAATTTAATATAACACTTTATGTAATAAAATAACTAATCTAACTAAGAACTAATTAAGCAGATGTCATATGTGCCATATTTCATTGTCCATGAGTGAAGACAGTTTAAGTTCTGGTAAAATATACAAGAATAAATTTGAGCTGGCCTGCCCAAAACCTTGTTCACCATAATATATGTTTTTATTTTGCGGTTTCTGTTTAAACAACGTATTTGTTTCTTTTGCCATGCTGTTATTATAATTGTTAGTAGATGAGGAAGTAGTGTTCGTTGAATATTACTCAATCAAACTATTGAGTAGACCTTGCTGGAATTATTTGCTTTAGTTTTCTTGTCTTGTTCTTTGTATTAAGAATTTTTAATGAGAAAAAATACTTTATTAAAATGAAACTTTCCTAAGAAATAATTTCAAGATTATCATGATGAAGTTCTCAGATTCTCTGGGTATTCTTTGAGAATTTCTGTCAAAACCAGTAAGAAAAGGAAGGTGTCTTTAGCTCTTTGCAAGAGTGATAGCTTAGAAAGATAGCCTTAGATGTCAGCATGAGTTGAACTACCCTGCAAGTCTATTGGAGTCCTGTCATATTTACTTGCTGTCTTTCCGGTCATTTAAGAAAACAAAGACATGTGAAGTTTAAGAAACCCAGATCCTCACATTTCTTTACTATTCCCCTTTGGAAAAATAAATATTGCTGGAATAAAATAATATAGTTGGAACGTACTTCTTAACATGCTCCATCATGTTCCTGTCTTATGTTAATGGACTTTTATAATGATATTTATAACTCAAAGGAGAAGAAGTGGAAAATATAAAATTATCTTGTCTGTTTATTGTGTTTAGTGTGTGAAATGATTACTTAAGTATGCAGAGGAGTACACATCTTAGTCTGAAATGTCTTAAAAATATAGGATTATACAAAACATTTATAATAACCTCCTTATCATGTATTTCTTGAAATGAAATTTTGAACTTTATTAAGAATATTAAATATATGTACATAAATATATGTATATAAGAACAATAATTACTTTCATACATATATATGTGTTAAAAATAGGTTTCTGTTTAGGGACTTTCACATCCTTGAAATGCTTGAATATTGTTAAATGCGCACTGTCTGTTATATATCTAGAAATTGTGTCAGTCACTAGTATTTTAGGTTCCCTTACATTTTAAAATTCATATTTCCTGTAATATATTTGCTAAAAGTAGTATTTCCTGTCTTGGAAAAGGACACAGAGATACTGTTACTGTTAAAAGAGTAGAAAGATAAATTTTCACATTGAATTCTACCTGTCTACATCTGTAGTATTTGTATTGATTTCAGTAAAGTTATTTCTGATTGAGCTTGTGCATGCATACATGTAATAATAATAATGCAGTATAAATTTATTGAGGAAAACATGTCCAAGACTCTAAATTATTTTAAAGTTAAGATCCAGACACTTTAAATTATATTTAGACACTATTAGAGCCAAAAACGAGTGCAGACTATTGGGATTTGCCATGTGATTTGGTGTTACTTTCAGATTTAACAACTGGTCCTTGGGGCAGGGTACTAAACCAAATATCTTGTCTAATTTATGAGAAATAAAGAATCATACCTTGTATGCCAAACTGAGAATTCAATGATATTGTAATAAAAGAATTATTATACCTGTCTCCAAACAGTGCTAATTTGACTAGGTTCTTAGAGGATGAGGATTCTCTTTACATCAGGAAAAAAGGAGATGTTACCACCTGCAATTCATGTTTTTTCTGATGCTCAGATCTTGTTTGTGTTTCAAAATCCCTAGATGTGTTTGGGCTGTGTGGGCACAGTGTAAGCTCTGCCAGTTGTATAGATAAGATGTTACATAAATCCAGACTTTTTTATATTAATCCATGTTCTTCCTCCTTTGTTTGCTCTTTTGCTTTTTTCATAAGTGGCCACTATCTCGTCATGGCTCCTCCATACATAATTTGATTTCTTGTGTTCTTCTGCTGGTGGCTAACAGCAATCAAGAAAACAAATTGAATTGTTGCACACAGGAAGTACACTTGCTGTGTGCAGTGCTGCTTTAGGTCAGTATCCCCGTGCCACAGTCCTCAGGAGAAGGCAGGTGGATGTCATACTGTTTTAGAGCAACAAATTACAATGAAACTAAGAAATTCCACTCATACTATTGTTAATTCTAAATAGTAGTACAGTGAAAAACTGATAAACCTTCTCATAGAATCATTAAATTTGGAAAAGTCTTCTAAGACCATTAAGTGCAGCTGTTATATCTTAGCCTTTCTCTGCTATGCTTGCCCTTCTTTTGATCCTCTGGTTCCCAAGTAAAATAGCAACAGCATTCTCTGTGCAGAAGCAGAACAGAAAAGGGGCAGAGTTTCAGCAAGTGCTTTGTGTCCCCAGTCCTTCACCAGTGAAACCGTGACATGTGTGGGGTTGCATATTTATGTGGGGTCATGTTTGTACTTATGGTAACACAATCTCATTACTTGATTTTTTTTTAAGAGTTGTTCCTAAAACCATCTTTATAAAATCTCTCAAGATCCTTTATTAACCAGTAACTGACCATTTATGATTTCTGTTTATAGCTGTTTGACCTCTGATAGCATCTTATGTTTTCAGGTTCAAAGCTTTTGCCTGTATCTTGTGCTTGTGCCTTTGAAGACTACAAAAGCAGTGATCCGTTAGAAGGCATATAGAAATATATGGGTACAACAACTTCAGCAAGAAGTGCAAAAACCTACATCTGGGGAGGAAAAAACCCAGGCTCCAAGATTTGTTGGAACATACCCAACTGGAAAGCATCTTAGCAAAAAAGGACCTGGAGCTCCTGGTGAACACCAGGTTGAACATGAGACAGCAATGTGCACTTGTGGCAAAGATTGCCAATGGTATGCTGGGCTGCGTTAGGGAAAGCATTGCCAGCAGGCAGAGGGAGCTGATCCTTCCCCTCTGCTCTGCACTGGTGAGACCACTCCTGAAGTCTTCTGTCCAGTTTTTGAGCACTCACATCCTGACTAGAGTCCAACAAAGGGCCACTGAAATGACTAAGAGACTGCAGCATCTCACACATGAGGTAAAGCTGAGAGAGTTGGAACTATCCAGCCTGGAGAAGAGAAGGCTCAGGCCACTATCACTATAATTGCCTGAAGAGAAGGTGCAAAGTCCAGTGTCTTTCCGTTGGTGCTCAGTGACAAGATAAGGGGCAGCAAACACAAACTGAAACACAGGAGGTGCTGTCTAAACATCAGGGTGACCAAACCCTTGCATAGATTGCTCAGGGAGATTGTGGATTGTCTCTTGGAGTTATTTAAAAGCCATCTGGACATGGTCCTTGGCAATTAAATCTAGGTGGCCTTGCTTGAGAAAGGGCTTGGCTCACATGACCTACAGAGATCCCTTTATACCTCAGTCATTCCATGGTTCTTTGAATGCATTGGTACCATCTTATCATTAATATGTAGTAGTTACAGTAGTATCACTACTGTATGTGGTATACAAATGGCATGGGATAAGCATGTTCTTTCAGTTACCTCAGATTAGCTGCTCTGAAATTTGCTCTTAATAAAAGGCACCTGTCCTTGTAGTAATCCTATCAAAACAGAGAAGAGTGATTTAGTAAGCATATTGAAATTCAGAGCAGAGTTTGTACTGATATTCCATTTTTCTTCTCACCTTTATCTTCTTTTATGCATTGATTTATCTGTCTTTGGAGACAGATTGAAATTGAATCTTTCCTTTGCACATGCTTTACTATGTTTTAAAGTTACATGCAGCATTAAATACTCAACAATGATTTAAAGAAGCAAAATTCATTCATACATCCAGACATGTTAGACAGTTTTAAAAATGTGTATTGTTATATCATATCACTCATGTCAAGCCTTGCTTAGGAAGTCTTAGTAATCAAAATCATAAAGGCTGACTTGAAGGAGTCCAATGATTTTCTTCTAATACAAGTGCCAGCTAAAAATCAGTCGCATTTAAGCAGAAAATAATATTTTTTTTCTCACAGAATAAAGCATGATGTTTCTTCATCATTGCATGTATGTTGTAAAGTATCTTTACATTCATATAGTATTTTCCAGTATCATAAATATTTTCTGTGTAACTCCCACATAATAGAATGTGTAGCTATATAAAATTGAAATAGTTCCTACTATTTTCTACTAAAATTTCATCACTTCATAATAATTGAATTGCATGTCAAAGTCTTCTGTGTTTCTATTCATTTCACAATGCTTTCCTACACTACAGGGTTTTTAAAATAAATTTTGTGCTTAGATCCTTGATCACATACAATAATATGATTTGATTTCTGTAGGACCCTCATCACCATCCTCAGAGATGTTTTATCACAGAACAAAGGTACAGGAAGCAGTTAATTACAGAGCATTGTTGAAATCTGCCTGGGTGCAAAAAGATTATCGCATGAGAGAGTAGTCCATTAAAGAATACTACAACCAAGTTATATAATCACCAGCTGGGGAAGTCCTTGAGCCACTGATGGCTGAAAGCTGACAGAGTTAACTGGAGATGTGCTGGGATGCTTTACCAGCTGAGTCCTTGCTGTCATGGTCTTACCCCTGGGAAGGGAAGCCCTAGTTGTTGGGGCTCTGTTAATTTGTAACATCTGAAAATCTTCATTAAGTATTTCTCTGTAAACTGTGAACTGAGAGACAAAGCATCTGTACTCAAAACATGAGTGTCATCACCAACCACTCAGTAGAGAATATGATGATAAGCATTTACTCTTATCATTGATTTTTTCTGGATTTGCAACAAGAAGTCAGACTTCCTCCACAGGCATTTGAAAGGTCCAGGTTTTTTTTTTTTTGCATTGATTAGGGTAAAGTGATCTTATGTAAATTTTAAAATATGAGAAAAAATATGAAAGGCAGCATTTAACTGATCCAGAATATTTTTTTTCACCTTCCAAAACCACAAAGGGGGTATTTCAGACACTGTCATTTCTAATAAATTTAGTTATATTCAGATAAATATTTTCTGTTCTAGGAATATTGAGTTTACATGTTTAGTTCTTCATGAACATTTATAGAAACAAAAGTGAGAAATAATTAATTTCTGGTAAAGTTTACCAGGAGCAAAAGGAAGATGCACATTCATTATCATATTTTTGTGGAGAGTAGGGAAAGGATGATAGCTGGCCACACAGTTTTGGTCCTTTCACTCCATGGTTTGTTTGATTTGGTATATTTTTTCCCTTTCATATGCCATTCTGAGACTTGAACATTTATCATGGGAGAGGGAGGATGGGACATGAGGCATGGGGCTGGATTTTTTCAAGCCTGGAGGTTTTAGTGTGAGGTATTGGGCTTCCAGCAGGAAGAAGCAGATGGGATGAAAGATGTGAGAATACACTTTAGTATGTGTGGGAGAACATTAGGCATTTCTGTTGGAAAAGTCAGAGAGTACAGGGATATTTGGCAATATCATATTACTGTTGAGATTTTCTAGATAGCAATGTGTGTACATTTGTTGAGTATTTGGTGAAAAGTTAAGCTAAAATTTCCAGGATATCTAGACTTATCACTTATATTCTCTGCAGTTCTCTTTTACTCATACTTCAAAAACATTAGTGATTTCCTGATTTTTATGTGCCAAATTAAAGGTACTGTCAAGTGCTTCAAACCAGCAACAAGGATAGGCACAAGATTTCAGTTCTTTACCAAATAACTCTGAATGAATCCTAAAAGATAATGATGGAGAAATGTTTTTAAATAGGTAGTTTAGACTAATTTGACCATGTATTTTGGTTGCAGATATTATGAAGTCTCAGATGCTTATCAGATGAGGTATATTTCTTGACATGATGGTAAGGAGACTGTAATTTCCATCTCTAGCCACTGATAGTTGCTGGTAAATATAATGTTCATATCGGTTATAATCTGTTTGGCATAAAGACTCTCATTTTCACATTTTTATACTAGCTGCTTTATATGGAGCAGTTTCTGATGTGAGAAATTAAGTACTACTATAGCACAAATTTTAAGTAATGACACCCATTCAAAACTGTATCTGGGGGATGTTTATGAATCATAGAATGGCTATGTCTGATTTTCATTGAAGATTTCAGCTTAACTAGTGTTTGCCTTTTTTGAAGCTTCACTTTATATTTAACAGTATTTTTAAAATAGTAAACAAATAATTTGGAGACTCTAAAATCTCTACTAATCCTTGAAAATCATTTGTACAATATATTCTTCAGGTAGTCTACTAGCTAGGAGACAGCTTTATTAGAAAAGGTTGTAACCAGAAGGAAGAAAGGACACTAATTTTTTACACCTTCCCTATGTTATTTAAAGAAGCCTACTGCGAAGGAACAGTGCTTTAAAGGCTTAACTGATATATGCCAGAAGCCTGAATTCCTTTGCTTAATGGGAATTGAATTCTGCTTGCACAAAAAATACAAAACATACATCAGTGTTTTTCCTAAAAAGCAGTACTTTTTCTGAGGCCAGTAAGAAATGTTATCACCTCTATTTCTCAGTATTTAAGTGTATTTTATAAACTTCTAACATTTTTTTTTTCTGTAGCACTTAAAAATGAATGACATGGTGCCTTTTTGTTATCTTCTGTTAAATTGATAAAAAGATTGAGAAAGCAGTGTCCCAGACATTCTTTACTGGTATGCTTAATTATTTTCTTCAGAGTTCCATCCTAATTGGTAGTACAGGCAATAAGAGTCAAAGCAAAGAGATTTAATTTTTCCCTTTGGAAATGTCCAAAATCTAGCTCTGGAATTTGAATTTCTGCTCTTCTGTCAAATACTCTTTTGTGAGATTGCTTACTTCAAAATGAAACTGTGCATCTGTAGTTCCAAAGAAAAACTTGTCTTCAGCCTTAAGGGAGTCTTGTTAGTCACCTGTTGCAGTAATAGTTCTTAGTGGTTCATAGTCATTTAAACATAACACTTAATTAATACAAGAGAAACAGATAGTATTGATGCTTTTGAGTGAAAAAGAAGTTCAACTTCAGGTAGACAGACGTTTCCAGTTCTGCATGATATTGTGCTGAAATTTCCTGATTTGCTAAGTGATAGCTGGAAATCCCTCCTCTTATCTTATGCATTTTATAAACACATTTCAATAAGAAACAATCTCTTTAGTGAAACAAAGAATTAGTCATGATTTTCTCTCAGTAATATGTTCTTATTGCATGTGCTTGCAATTTACACACACCCAATGTCTTTTTACTAATGGACACTTCTATACATGTTTAATTAACCCTGTTACATTTCAGTTTTTCTTTATTTCTCAGTATTAGTATTACTATACACTAGCTATCTATAAGCTGACACTTAGGAACCTGGAACTTATTCCATAATGGGATGTGTATGGATCAGTTACCACATGCTCACCTTTGTTGAAACCCTGTTCCTTCTTTCTGTGGAGAGATCCTCAGCCCAGAAACACTGTTGTTGCTCTTCATCAGTGATAATTGAATTTGCTGAAGCTTGCAAAGCTTTGCAAAGAAGCTTTATCCCATCCAGCTCTGGCATCCTTTGCCAAATGCAAGAATATTTGTTCGTGTTGCTTGCCACATCACAGGCATATCCGTTAGTTACACTTTCTGGAATCCAACTGAAAAATTTGCATAGCTTCATTACGGAATGAACATTCTGAATTTTGAATCCTAACAGATTTACAATGATGTCATAGCCCAGAATGCCCCATGTGAACTTTGTTCTAGAAGTAGTGACTTATTTTTCTCAGAAAACTAATGTCTGAAACTTTATAGGATTATTTACTCTTCATCCATTGATGCATCTATGATGCAGTTCTTCAAAAAGTGTTGAAAACTGAAAACCTAACTTGTATCTGTTGCAGACTATACCATGTGTCCCTTTTTTCCCCTAAATTATCTGTTTCAGAATGTCTTGTTCAATTTTTCTTAACAGTGTAGTAATTTTCAAACTTTTCACTATAAATACAGTATCAAGCTATTCATAGAATCATAGAACCACCAAGTTGGTAGAGACCCACCGGATCATCAAGACCAACCACTCCCACCAATCTCTAAACCATGCCCCTCAGTACCTTATNCTCCAGGCTAAACAACCCCAGCTCTCTCAGTCGCTCCTCGTAAGACTATTCAGATAGTTATTAAAAAAAACACAGATATTTTATCAGTATCTTCTTCAGGCCTTTCTGGATTGCTTTTGTGGGATCTCTTTAAACTGAACTTTTTTATGGGGTTGGGCATATAGGAAAAATACTTCTGTGCAGAAATTTTGCTGCTCTGTGTGCACAGATTATCCATGGCTCATGAATGTATTCTTATTATCTTCAAGGTAGGGTGTTTTGGGTTTTTTTTCCCAGACTTCATATACTTGATGTAATTTACATTTCAGTTAGTTTATGATAAACTAGAAATAAAAGCAGAAGAAAGCTCCCGAAGAAAAGCAAATTTAACAAGTTAAGCATAAGGTCAAACAGAAAGTAAATGTACAGCCCATAGGCACTTCAGAACCATTCTAGAGAACAAAATATAAGCATGCATGAATAGTCCCATATATTACATAGTGACAAAAATAATAAAAAGAAATCAGCCTTGAGCCAGCAAGGTTAAAATTAAATGAAAGAGGGAGAACTAGGGAGGAAAACATACTAGAATATGTTGTGCATTTCTTGGTTTATTGGTTTATTTGTTCATCACTAGGCAAAAATAAATGTGTGTATATATATATATAAAGCTTTTAGTAAAAAACCAGCACCTTTCAACCTTCTGTTTCAGTTTAAACGCCTCTAAGAAAACCTCTTTTTTTTTCTCTTCAAGTATGTGCACTGTCCATTATATATGCAGTGGATGTTAAAATAATATTGAAAAGCACTCCATTTTCTTACCTCTAGTCAGTATGTGATGGGTTTAAATAACAAATGATGTTTAATCTCGATATGCAAGATTTTCTCAGTGTTTTAAAGTTTTTAATGATGTATGAACTTCCGGAAGCTTCATTTTAAGAAGGAGGCCTGAGCATGGTTCATTAAAGAAAACAAAACAAACAAGCCCCACACCCAACAAAACCAACCAATCAACCAAACAAACGAAAGGATAGAAAACAACCCCCACCACCCAAAGAACAACAGAAATATTTAAATAAGAAATTAAGGAGTAGAGTCACCTATAAGAGCACTTTGATATTACATACAAATTAAACTTAAGAAGGCGATCCCAGCTGAGAAACTGATAGCATTTGAGTTACTTTATAATCTGTGATTCAGTTTACATCCCCAATACTTCATCCAATGTAAAATTTGAAACAAAATATAGATTGGAAAATATTCTTATTTAAGGATATTAATTTCCTGTGAAACTGTGAAGCGTCCATATTCCTCTTTTCTGCAAGGATTTTCCTGTATTTTATCTGCTAGTTTTGTAAAGGCCTCTACTGCTCTGCTGAAACAAAGAGAAAACAGCAGAGCTTATTAGTCAAGTACATTGCTAGAACTTGGTTTTGGCAACCTCTGCTCATATACTGCTGAACCGTATTTCATGAGTGATTTTTTTATAGCATGCATATGTCTTGTTGTTAGTAAGTAATAATCAATTGCATAAATATAAAAACCTCCCTGTGAGCATCAGTGGTAAATGATATAGTTACTGCAGGTATTTGTAATCCAAGACTGAAAGCAGAACATGAATTTAAAATCATGTTGTGAAAATGGAATATGAATTTAAAATCATGTTGTGCTTTTTCATTCAGTCAAAATAACTTTTGGTTTTTCCTATCAGTAAGATTGAGAAAGCAAAACCAAATTCTGTAAGGCTAGCAATGGGATCTCCAACTTACACTGATTTTGCTGTATTTCTGTTGTTTTCTATTAAATTTTGTACTGTGATTGCAATGAGTCTTTCTTCCTGGAGAAGCCAGAGACATATTCCTGGAACACATACGAGTGACAGATCTAGCCTGAAAAATGAAAGTATCAATAAACATAACTTTCTAGTGAATCTCCTTTTTTTTCCTGAAATTTCATACCACAGTGTTTAAGTTTATATCAGCTCTGGATTAATTAAAAAGAAGAAAAAAAATCCAACATAATTTTTAAAGGTCTAGAAAGACATAAATTTACCAAAATTACACTTAGAGCTGCTTATGTATTAGAGAAGCATGAGTTGTAAAATAAGTAAAACTAGTCAAACCTATTTACAGAAATGGACCTTTCACAACAAAAATAGCAGCAAATTCTAAAGAGAAAATCTAAACTACATTCCCATGATTGCTTGCAAACCAGTTTATATATGGGGAATTCCAAGACCGATAAGTTTTACTGCGAAGGCCCAAGAGTAGGTCAGTGGCACAGCTGAATGTTGGTGTTGGATGTTCCCCAAAAACTTACTCTTTTAGACTATGTCTCCTCTGGGACACTGAAAAAAAATTTTTACAACAATGTACAGCTTAAAAGAACTTTTGTTGTATGTTTGGGAATTGAACCACAATAAGCCAAAGCCTGTTAAAAAAAAAAATGAAATCAGCATGTAAATAGAAAATTATATGCCATATGTCCTTGTTTCCCTGGAGGTGAGTTTCAGTTATGAGATTCGGATCAAACGTATGCTTGAAAAACTTTTTTCCTTAGCTATGCTTAATTTTGAGTAAAGACGCTGTTTGGCATAATAAAATGTTCAAATACTAATGATGATAAGCATTTCAGAAGATAGCACACAGAAAATAGGTTCACTGTAGGAACTGAATTTGGATAGCTGGAATAGTTTAAATGATGAAATTATGGTACACAGAGTAGACAAATTTCTCTAATTATGGATTTATTCCTAAGAGTAAGATCAAGTGCAGGATTTACAAGGAATACAAACTTTAGGGGAAATCCCTAGCAATGTTTTCTTACCTAGTGTCTAATTGTGAAATTACTTCCTCTTCCTACTGCTGCTGGCTGGCTACTTGGCAAATTATAAAGAAGCCATAAATGAAAAGAAGTGTAGTACACAGCTAAATGAGCTGCAGTGCAAGTGTTCCAGAATTAGTACATCTATACTTGATGCAGTATGTACATCCTGCTATATATTAAAAAAAGATTAAAATATTGATATTTAATAAATGCATCAAAATGTCAGCAGAGAATATACATAAGCATATTTTATGTTAAAATTTATGTTAAACTAAAGGTCATTTGGCATAATTTTTATGCCATATTTGTTGCTAACATGCTGTGCTGCTTATAAAATAAATAGAATGTTCCTATCTTTCGGTCCAATCTTGCTTGCAAATCCTTTAAAAATGTCTTATTCCATTGCACCACACAGATCTGAATATTTTACACAATTCAGCTATTCACATTAGAGTTCTTTTATGGTTCTTCCCACAAAAGAAGATTCAGGAAGAAATGATCCACAATACCAGTATAATTAACAAACTTCCAAGCACAATCTCTCCCCACATTCATTCAGACTTATACTTCAACAACTTGGTCCTGACACTGTTTAGACATTGATTATTGAAAGACAGGTTGTGGAGAACTATGATCTAACCATGGGCTAGTCTTTAAATTGGGATGCATTTTCCTCAATGAAATAAAAAGGCAGAAAATTGATGTTTCTTTATTTTTTTTTTCCTTCATTTCCTTCGTTTTTACATCCTTTCCTTTCTGTAGATTTGATGAAAACACCAGCAACCCTCTATACTTGTTATCGTAACAGAACAAACAGAAATCATTAATTATATATAAATCATTAAACTGTAAATTGTTTCAGAGAGGAACTATCTATTTATTTTGCATTTATTTAAACCTAACTAAATGGTCATGATATGTTATTTGAGGTTGGAAGCAGGATTGTGAGGTTAAGAATTAAGCAAGTAATTAAACAAGGAATTTCAAACTTCCTTTTTATCAAAGAGTATGTTTTATAGAAATGTGTTTCTTTATATGCTAGGCTAATTTCTTGAGCCCAAGATAGAATTTTATAACTTAAATGTAAAAAAGGATGTGGAACTAGACTAAACAAGTGATTGAAAGTCACAATACTTCGTAATCCTTCAGTGGGGTGATTAGCAAGTTGCACACAGGAGGTGGATCACTAGTCCTTTTTTTCCCCTAGAGATGCAGCTGGAATGCTGACATATTTTAAAATTTCATAGCATTTATAAATTGAGTGGTATCCCACTAAATAATCAGTCACTAGTGGTAAGTAAAACATCAGGGCTTTTTTTAGGTGTTACTGACTTTGAGGACTGTCCTTATACTTTCAGTAGAAAATACAGCTTAGAACATCTACACTGAGCTCTCTTTATGCCATCTCTTGCACTAGCCAGCTGAACATTGTTTATACTGTCAGAGCCAAAAGAGAACTATCTCTCTCAATGATAGTCCACCAAATACCCGATTTCATCAAAATAGGCAGACGTTTTAACATTTTGTATTTTCAGAATTAATTGTGAATACAAAATCATAGAAAACCATTTAAGTCTCAAGCAAATAGACCTTCTACCTTCCTTAGTATAATTAGCACACATAGTAATTGAAGCCTGAACAAGTAATGATAAACAATTTATTCCTAAAACTGGGAAGGAAATATCTTCCCTGAATTACAAGGTTTTTGAGGCTTACAATTTTCCTTGCAAATAAAGTGTATGCATGCTTGATTGTTTTATAACATTATGCACTTTTCTTTCTATAAATGTACTTATATTGATACTGATTTGAACTGTGTGTCATGACAGCTCTTCATATCCAGAATTCCAAGTTGGCTATATTTTATTCATGATCTATGAGGTTAATTACAGGATTAACTATTTTAGCATTTATTCTTTTGTGAGGAGAGTAAATGTAAACACACCTTACTGCTTGGTCTTAATAAGACCAAAATGCAGAGAAATGAGATGATTCACCTTTGTGGGTAAAGTCAATAAGCCTAATTAAAGTTATTTTAAACACTCAAGATGTGAAGTGGACATGCATAAATTTAAGCATGTTTAAACATATGTGGACTATCTCGTTCAGAACTGAAGTGACTTTAGAAGGCTCTAGTTTATTATTCAACAGAGTGAGCAGCAGCTGGGTAGTTACTTTATGTAATAAATACCTCATATTTATCACTAGAGGTAGTGGTGGTGGTGTGGATGCAGAGGAAGGAAGCACAGCAAAGCTCTCAATCTCCAGTGTCCTGCCCCCACAGTTCAGCAGCTTGCTCCCATTCCCTAAGGTCAGTTATAACAAGGGTGTAACCTTATGTTTTCTGCTTCTTGACAGATAACTATCAATCAGATGTAAATTAGCATGAGAATATTTTTTTTTTACATTCACATGAGTCTCCTTTAATATTGATTTTGGGTTTGTGCCTTAGTTATAAATCCCCCTTTAGATGTTCTGAAAGATTGTCCAGGTGAGATGTCTTGATAGAATAAGATCACACAAATATTGTAAGAGGTATGACTTAAATTAAAACTTTATTTCTTGTACGGGGGATTTATTGTGGTTCTTTACTGTTTGCTGTGTTTTTCAAAGGTTTGAAAAACTCTCTATATATTACATAGGACAATAAGAAAATTCAACATAAATTTGAGGAGAAAGTATGCGCAGATAAATCTGCACCAACATGCGTTTTTAGAATCATGTTTTTTTCAATACTGAGCTACCTTTGAGGTATCAGTTTGGGAAAGTTTAGCTCCAGAAGAGGCAGTCATGCAAAATCTGCATTATATGTTTGTTTGGTTTTTTATTTCCTATAGCCCTTATAGTAGAAATACTGACATAATTACAAATGAGCATGCAGTGCGTAATATCACATTTTGTGTATCAGTTTTGTTGAAACATTATTATTACAAATATTTCATATTATTATAATAGATTTTGTTCTACCTTTAAAAAGATGCCAAAGTTTAATAAATTCCATCAAAGTCCTTTCAGATTATTTTCTGAAAAGGGTCATGAACTATCATTACATTTTGATAATGCATAATTTATTTTTATGTATGTTTTGGAGGAATTTGGGGTTTTTTTTTTGTTTTCATTCAAGTAAGAAGCAAGTATTTCTGACTCAGCTGTCAACACCCCATGACCTACAGGTACTCTTGCTCCCAGTGGGAGCTGTCGTGGTTTGAAGGTTATTGTACCCATAGAGGATTAATCTATAACAAAGATAGTCTCTTGTCTGTGATCCTGGCCACTGCAGGACAACTAAAACTGTGAGTTAAGTGACTACATCTATACTGGGTGTAAATACTGTATGGTGATTCTCATCCACTCTCATTTATAATAAAATTATTTTTCAGTTTATCTCAAATTACATTTCATAGAATCTTAGAATCATAGAACAACCA
>WAAB01009884.1:103127-133813 GCA_013389865.1 Piaya cayana | reverse complement strand
GAGGTGGTTGATTCACCTTCCCTGGAGGTGTTTAAGGCACGGGTAGACGAGATGCTGAGGGGCATGGTTTTGTGTTTGATAGGAATGGTTGGACTCGATGATCTGGTGGGTCTCTTCCAGCCTGGTGATTCTATGATTCTATGATTCTATGATTCAAGTAAAAGGAGGAGATAAACTCTTATGTGCTAACAGTAAGATCCTCGTGCCCTAAGTAAAGGGCAGCATTACACAGTTGATACATTCATGTCTTCACTCTCACTGTGCATAGTAGTGATGGAAATCTGGTGTATTACATATTGACACTATTAATGATGAAATAGTATTGATTGCTGTCCTCTTGCTCTCATTTTGTACCTTCCCAGGTGCGAACTCAGCAATTGAGTATTTTTTGCTTCTTGCCCTGCCTTTTTTCTAAAACACCCCTCCCCCTCTCAAGCTCTGTACAGTTGCTGTGGAACTCCATGAACTCTTTTTCTACATCAGTGAAAGACTGTACCAGAGTCCTGTATCCTTCTCTCTCTGCTGCAGCCACTGGTGCTTCTCTGTTTAGTGTGACTGGGACAGGAGGCCTGTGGGTCTCAGGGCAGAGGCCATGGGGAGCAGCCTACCCTGAAGTACCCTAGGATGGTGTAAGGAAATGGACAATGCTTCAAGGGGCTGAAAAATACAGGGAGAAATCTTGGCCCTTTTCATAGGAGGTGCACTGGAGCAGGGAGACATGGGAGACATCCTTGAAATCCCTTTGGAAGCATGAGAGAAAAACTTGAGTCAGTGGAGGAAGAGAAGGGAAGAAGGCATTGAGGAGGGTGAACAGGGCATTCTGATGGGCAGACCCAGGCAGACAAATGGGTTGAAGGGACTAAGATTGATATTAGCAGACGGACAAAGGCAGTGCCTGGAACGGTAGATGTCAGCAGGAATGTAACTGTTGGAGACAGCTTTGGGAAAGCAGATGTAGGAATGAGGCATCTGGGCAAGTGAACATGGATCAAGGAATTTAGAACAAAAATGGAGGAATGACTGTGTAAGAAAAGGGGATAAACTAGAAAAAAGTGTGATATTTAGAAAAGTGGTATTTGGGTGATGCATGGAAGGAAAAACACTTGAGTCTGAGGCAAGGAGTTGAGACTTGAGTGAAAGGTCAGAAAGGAGAGGGTAATAGGGCTAATGTTTGTTTGAGGACACTTCTAAGTCCATGCTTCACCATTTAAGGCAGACGTGTTTTTCAAGGCCAGTGTCTTACTATGTAGTTTGTAGATAGTAAATTGCTACTGTTGGTAGTTACTCTGTTTCAGAAATCTATGAATAACTTATATTTTTAGCCATGATCAATTTAATATATTTTGTCCAACTTACTGTTATTAAAATCACAGAAATTAAATATATTGAATGTACTAAAGTGATAGATTTAGTGCTGGTTTAATGTTGTAGAAATATTGGAAGTCATTAACAAACTTTCAGCTTTAGTTCTGCCACATTTGCCTATGTATTATGAATCTTTTAAAACATTAAAACAGTACAGATCTGAGTCTTCAGTATGGTCTAATTTGGGCTGAGTTGGCATGTAGGAGCAAGTTGAATAATGTTTGAAGGAGGCATTTTAATCATTTGACTTTGAGAACTGTCAAAGTAGGAGCATGTCAGTAAGCAGTTCCTAAAATAAAAAGCTTACATTCATCTAAAAAAATATGGAGATAGTTACTGGTCTATGGATTTCTATGGTAACTCTTATGGAAAAAGTAGTACAAGAAAAAAAAAAAAGAGAGATTGTTAGAGATAGCAAATAATGCCCTAGAGAATTAGATTTTTTCCATCTTTGCCAGAGAGTACCTGTACGAGCAGCTTCTTAGAACCTCTTCTTCTTTTCTGTGTATTAATGAATGATGCCTTATCTTCAAGTTTTGAAATTCATATCTTGAAGTCTGATTAGTAACCAATGGAAACATATTACTGAAAATATCAAATGATTGTTGTAAATTTAGACACAAGAAATTAGGAGATACTTATAATTTGGTTTATGCGTTTCTGTTTCACTTCTGTAGAATGGGATAGTAAGGCATTCTTGTCTCGTAATGGTGTAGAAAATCTTTTGATAGCTATGAAGATTCAAAAAAAGCTGATGGTACATTGCAGTTTGTTTTCAGAAAATGGTTTGAATGATCAAAGAATGAGAAGGAAAGAGAATGTTTAATAATTTGACATTATGCAAGTCCATTATATGATTGAATGCAGCAGGTATTCTATGGAGAGCAATACTATGTTACCATGTCAAAAACTCCATGTATATGAAGAGGAGTTTGGACGTTCAGGCCTCAGTAGGTTTTGCAGTATTGTAAGTGTTCTTTAATAATAGTTGGTTTGTATCTAATAAGTGTATTTTTATTCCTAGTTTGGGTTCAGAGGAAGAAAAAAATATTTTCTCCTTGTCAGAGGCACAACTAAGGCACAAGAAAACAAGTATAGGGGATTGCTAATACCTCAGTTATAAAACTTGGTTCCATTAGCATTCATTCACTCCAAGAGATTCTTTTCCTTGCTGGTTTTAGAATGTGAAAACACAGAGGCAGTAATAGCACGTTTTGCATTATAAATAAATGAGACTGCATCCTGGGTGCGATTTGGTTAAAATAGCTTGTCTTTTTTATGTTGTTAGTGTTTCAATTGTTATTAGTTTCTAAGAAAAATGGCCATCTTTACATATATCTTTAGAATACAAATAGAGAGAGTTATTTTCTCCTGGATAACCTACCTTGTAAACCATGCAGGAAATTAAAATCACTGGAACATACTGTCTAGTTCTACTATGGTTTTATTTTTATTTTTTTATTTCCCCGGTAACAGTCATTTTACTTTTAACTTCACATAGACCTGCATGAGCTACATACTTCCTATCTCCCATTTCCACTAGCCTCATCCGTAATTACTTTTGGTCTTTTTCTTGTTAAGTTATCAACCTGATCTTACATCCCCTGGCTTACATCCCCTAAATTCCCTGTTTTGCCTCACTTCACTGTTCCTCGCAAAGTAGCATTGAAGAGTAAAGCTACATAGCAAATGCAAAGACTAGGTAAAATTGGAAATGTTTGAATCAGTCCCTTTACCTTTTAGTGACTTTTAGTATTCGATTATTGGTGACCTCCTGTGTTCTTTTGTGATCTCCTGCCCTCTCTTTCACTTCTTCTGTGGTCGATGATGCTGGTTCTTTTTGAACTTTGTGCTGTTCTGTCTTGTGCTTTTTTCCCCTTACTTTTCTCCTCAGTATTTTAATTTGTTTTGGTACTCTCCTTCTTTTGCAAGATAAACATATCCTTGCTTCCCTGACTAGAAAGGAAGCACAGCTGACCTGAGTTATCTCTCTAGTGACTACACCATCCCTTTTGTTGCTATAATTTCTTAAATCTACGGAACATTGATTATAATGGATGTCTGGAACTCCTCTCCTTTCATCCTCATCCAGTCCCTCTCCAATCTACCTTTTGTCCCTGGCACTCCACTCAAATGACCTCTTTCACCAGGTAACAGAACCCAGGTAACAGAACCATCACTTCAGTCTCATCTCTCCTGTGCCTCCAGCACAACTGAACATGCTTCTTTTCTTGAATCTTCTTATTTCATAGCTTCTGAGGTTTTGTTTTCCTTATATTTTTCCCCTTCTCCAATCACTCCTCCAGTATGTCCTCATATGTTAAAAATGGTTGTGCATTAACCACATTTCAGTAAATATTTTAAAGATAGATATATATACACACAGCAAATATATTTTCAATGTAGTTCAAGTATAAAGATAGTAATAACCCCCTCCTACATTACAGGCATAGAAAAGAAGATTTGCCTTATAAAGAAATGTCTCCTTAAAGGATCTTTATAATTTCTAAGCTGAGTTAAAATTTAATAATTTCATCCTTGTATATTGTCATTAAATAAATAAAAGCTTACAGATTTACTATTACAAATGTTTTTACGTACCTTAAAGGGCAGGTTTTTATTTTTTGTGTAAGATTGTTATCTCAGAGTAAAATATCCCAGCAAATGTATTACTTTACTTAATTCTGTTTTTTCCTATCTGTGGTCTTACTTTTTCTTACACAAAATCAGTCCAATTTCCTCTCCTCAAAGACCTATATACCTAATGGAATCTATCTCTGCAATGTCTCTGAAGGTTAAACCTTTTTCCAGTTCTAGTAACACTTGTGATCCTGAGAACAAAACATGTAGTATGGAGATTCAAGAGAAGTCTATTAATTTTTTTTTGCTTTAGTATTTTTATTTAATGAATGCTTATAATTTAATAACAAATAATATACTATTTGGTTCACTTATTTTAACCCTTATGTAGCAGATGAAAACCAGAGGAATTTGTAAGGGTACAACATTAAGCCATGATCTCCTTCAACATGGAAATTAGCGAGCATTCAGATATAATGATGGTGATCACAGTAAAAGATCAGAGGTAGACAGATGTCTCAATCTTCTAGCTTTAGGGTTTTTTTCAAAGCATTGTGTTGTATGAATATTGGGGTTTTTTTGTCTGTTTTCACTTCTTGTCCTTACATGTAGAGCACAATAAAGAGGAAAGATGTTAGATTTACTCATAAATCATAGAAATGCCATTTATGTCTAGAGTGCAGAAGTAATAGCTCATCCATTCTGCCCCTAATCTTACCTGGTTTTATAACTTCTATTAAAATGTCTACATTTGCTATCAATTACCCCAGTGTCATATTTGCAGTATTTCTCAATAACTAAAATAAGAAATAGCAGTAGTATTTCAGATTATGCAATGCTGAAATTGTTAGAAAAAGTCTACCATAGTTGATATATACAGATTTCTTGGAAATTAGAGAAGTTTAGAGACCAGTACTCTTAAAGGAATGATCAGATGAAATACATGTATGGTTAGAGTTCAGGTTAGTGTCATATTGTTGAGTTTTTTGTTTAAAAAAATCAATAACAATATTTAATTAGAAAAGTTATGAGGTATTAGGAGATTTATTCTTTCCTTTATGTTATGTTGCCTTAGATTTTTAATTATAAGACACTACCAGTTTTGCAAGGTTCTTTTCTAATGTCCAGTGTGAGCATGAGTATTTTCATGAGAATTATTCTTTTGGAAGTCATTAAAAAAAGCATCTAGCAATACTTTCCTGAAATTTACCATTTTTACCAAGGAGGTAAAGGATAAAGAAGAGGAATTAAAAAATGTCCATGCCTATTTGAAGTCAATCAGCATTATTCACACAATTTACTCATGACCGTAATGGATTTGTAATTTTTTTTGTTTACTTTAAACTATTAGATAAAACAGAAGCAAATCTAAGGAAAAGTGTAGGAATAGAAACGAGTGAGTCTATTGTCATACACTAATATCCTAAGACAGCCCAAGATCCTTTTGCTCTGGGGAACTGGTGCTGTTCATATTAATGCCTATTAATGTCAGATAAAATATTGTAATCTGAATGGAGTGGAGCCCCCTATATAACCAGGCAGTAATTACAAAAACTCAGAGAAAAATGAGAAAAGGAGGAAAAAAAAAAACCCCACCTTTTGATATTAGCACTGTAGTATTACAGTAGGTTCTGTCTGCTTGTTTTTCAAGCTAGTAACAAGCATCATAGTGTTCATTACAGGCTTTCCAATATGATAGAGTGGTTTCATAGCCTCCGACATAGGTATATTTAGCTCTGCAAAGGTAACATGAACAAACCTTTCCTGTATCTTGTTTAAGAAGAGGTTTCTTGACATTAGGTTTCTGTCATTCAGTAATAGAAATGCTTTCTTTCCTCCAAAGCTGGTTTGTGTTCCTCAAGCAAGTTTGTCTTGACCATCTCATTTTTTCTAAGAAAACAGGATCTGTTATTGTTCTCTGTGGCAAATTGTGGGAGGCGTGTTTTGTATATAATTGCCTTACTCCTTAGAGTGTTACCTTCTTTACATGTTTGTCAAATTTCAGTACACTGACTAGGTTCTTTTAAATATTTCATGTATGGAGGGATGTCAAATTTAGTTATATGGAAAGAGTTGATGTTATATGGTATTTCTGCTTTAGTGGAACAATACAAAATATATTATAAAACACAATACCAGTACACAGATCAATCACATTAACAATGTATTTCATTGTCTGTGTCTATAACATGCTCACCATCAGGACACTGGTATCCACATTCATCAGAAAGGCAGACATGTGGGTTGAAGCCAGCTCAAGCACATTGCTATCTTCAAAATTATTTTCTTAGTTTTTTCATTCACACTATTTTTAATAAACTCAGGGAAAATCACTGACATCACCAGTTTATCCACTCTCATTGTGTGCTTAGCTGTTTATTCAACTGTTGATTACCTGGTTCCTTTAGTGTCGAAATAAGTTAGCTTCTTTACAACAGTTGCGGTCAGTCACAATCTGCATTGTTTCCTGAGATGCATGGGCACGTTTCCTTGCTTTTCATCTCTGAGCCTTCTTCAGTTGTAGGGGTTTAATGGTCAGTCACAATGTTTTTAGGAAATGGTCTCATAAGGAAGTCTGGGTGACAAGACAATCACATAACATTTTGAAGTTGACTTGAATGAGAAAAAAATGTAACAGGTATTTCTGTTTATAAAGTTCCAAAACAACCAGCCACATTGCACAAAATTGGATTCCTCATCTACTTTCTATACTACTGATGTATTTGCCGATTCAGATGAAGTTTTTACATGGTTATTGCAATGTAAGTGATGATTTCCCACATCTTTCCTAAGAACAAGCTTCTACTATAGCGTATTCTTTCTCTTTTTGTTTCTCTACACATGGAGATATGCACACTCATGAAAATAGATGAATAAAAATAGATAACCCAGAATATATTTACTGCAATTTCTGCTTAAGATTGATTTTGTTTTGTTTTGTTATGTTTACTTCAGGTTGACTTATGCATATTATTTTGTCAGTGAAAGAATATTTTGTATTATGTAAAAACACTTAATAATATTTGTGAAAATTATTTAAACTTTCCCTGTGACTTTAAAAGAAATGTGACTTTAAGAAAAATTTGGTTTTAAAGTTTTAAGGCTTCCCTTTTCAGGACAATTGTCAATAGATAAAATACTCTATGTAAAGATGTGCATTTAATACTTTGAAACATGTCCTGTTAATAGAGTTTCTGACTGCAGATAATTAGTGTATGGATCTGTGCATGTGTGTGTGAGCCTTTCCCTACTTGAGTTTTCTTGCTGTCCTGAAATAATGCAGACTCTCTTTGCTTGTTTGCCAAGAAGTATGACAGTATTGAGCTATATCAAGGTGTCAGTGACTGCTTCTCTTCTCATTAATATAATTGGAATTAGGCTACATCAGATACTCTCAAGGCACAAAGAAGACATGCTAAAAATGCACGTTCTATTTTCAGAACTTATCTCTAATGGTGGTGATGTAGAATATTTTTAATTACAAGATGAAACAGCTTATTTCCCCTCTCTTTTTCTCCTTTTTTTTTTCTCCTATCCCTACTGTTACCATCTAATATGTTTGCCCAGACTTCAGGTTTGAGCAGAGAAAAGACAAGAATTAAATAATTAACCCTAATTCATACTGTTCTCTTTCTCTTCCTTATGTTTTGCTCTAGGGTAACTGGAAGTTTTAATGTTTCTTAGATAGCCACACAACTCAAGACACAATCTTTGACAAATGGTGTCATAATCAAACAATTGGCCTTTGCCAACAAATCAGAAATGTAAGATGGGGATGCCCTAAATCAAAGTGTCACCTTGTAGAGTTCCTTAGTTGAACCTGTGACATGATGATTCCTCTGAAAAAAAAAGAATTCTGCAACATGTATTCATCAATGGATTCTCTGTAGTAAATGCAAAAGAAATTATTGCCAGAAAATGTGTCAGGCATGCAGAAGCCTTACACATTTTATTATCAGAAAAATAAAAGCACATTTTCTTTGATGTCACATCTCCAATTTCTTGTTATATATCAGCACAATTGGTATTTTTGAATAAAACTCAATCTTGATGCACTGTTAAACATTGTGAAGCAGAACATCCCCTCACATCTGTGAATTATTCAGGCTTGTGGTAATAGGATTTTTTCAATGTTAATTTCCCTAACTTTTTAATTCTTAAATAGTCCCAATAAATGCATGGATTGTGAAACTACAACTCTTATTCTCCTTGTCAATGGTGATCTCCAAGCCTCTGGATGTAAAAGAGGAACCAGAGAAACCCTAAGTCTCCAGCTGAGTCTGTGCATCTCAGTACTTCCATGTTCTCTCATTAGAGACCACAGCTCTGGATCATGAGAGCCACAGGCTTTACAGTACTTGAATTAATTTTTTTTCAGAGTTTTGGGAAAAAATTGACACCTTCTTTTGTTGAGGCTTTCCAGTACTCTTGATGCAAGGGAGAGTCTGAAAGTCTTAGCTTGATGGAGAAGTCATGAAATCTCCAGCATCAGGAAATTCTGCATGGATAGTGTAGAATTTGAGATGTTTCACTGCAGCATTTTTTATCAACTTAGTTGACTGAAGAAAAATTGTTATTAAATTGCTGGAGAGTTAGAGGGGTCATAGGTCAAGTAGACCTCTAGGTACCATTTCTATGAAACAGTAGCAGATGGAGAGTATCTGCCTCAGAAGCCTGCCAAAATTATAACGATGGTCATGGGCCAGCACCTACTGCAAAAAAAAAGCTTGATAGCTGCCTAGATTTCACAAATTTTTGTGATAAACAGTGCTGCTTTAGGAAAAGAATTCCTGCTGGCAATGGCATCTATAACTGTATAAAACTAATTTTCACATGAATGATTCCTAAATCTGTTGAATAATGACATCATTCTTTTATATATAGTTCAAAAAGACTAGCAGTTTTCCAGTAATTTTTGGGAAAAAAAACCACCCTCATAAGGTTAAACAATTATTATCTATGTGAAGCCTCTTGAGAAAGTAAATGTCACTTCTACTTTCCCCATTTATTTTGTGACCTTGATCTGTCTGCTACTCAGTATAATGCAATATTTATCTTAATCATGTACATTTATTAAAAAATGCATAGTATCTCCATGGCAAAGAGATATAAGATGAAAAATTAAAATAATGAGCTGTGTTAAGCTGAATAAAGCTTATATGTCTTGATAAAATATAATGTTGTGGTTTGCTTTATAAATTTGGATTGATACGAGTGAAGCTAGGCAGTGACACAGGAATGAATTTGCATATCATTGATACAACTCTCAAAGGGAAATTCCTGTAAACAGCATAGTAAGTCAGAGTTCTGAATATGCTGATTATTTTGTACACTCCATCAGTCCTTTGAACAATAAACACTTCACCCCAATTAAGACACCACCCTGGGGATATGGCTGACCCTTGTCAGTATGACAATGTGAAGATGCTGTGGATAGCAGCAGTGAAATCAGTGATGACAGTCCATGTAAGTGTTCTTTTCCTCTTTAATGTGGAAATAGAATTTCAGAAAATAAGTTTATATACTTCTACCCAAGCAAAATCTTCTATCAACTAATATTTCTGGAAATTTTCTGTGTAATTCACATGATCCTTTGGCATATAGCTTTTCTCTATCAATAGATTAATCAGTAAAAGGGCTTTGTGATATTGGATTAGTTTGTTCATTTGTTTGTTTTCTGATGTTGTTCTTGTCCAATTCTGGTATGCTTATAAAAAGCAAATCCTTTACTTAGACATACAATCATTCTGATTAGTAAGATAATAATAAGGATAACATAGGTTTACTTTTTCTTAAACTGGTGTACAAGAGACAAGATTAATTAGAAGAGACTGGTGTGCAATGAACAGTATTTTTGAAAAAAAATACTCTATTTTCTGGGCATTTATCTCTAGACTAAGACAAAATAATGTAAAGGAAATTTTTTTTTTCAAGTAATTCTCTGATTTTGATACCCTCACCCTAGAATTTGTGCAGCAAATCTTATTGCTACCAGCAGTGCAACCATCTTTTCCAACCTTTTTTTCTGTATTCATAGGCAAACAGTTAGCTGTACTGAGGGATATCAAATCATTAATTTACTGGGATTTTTTAAACTGTATATATTCCCCATTTAGGTTTTTCTTTTCAGTTAAAGGGACAACAGCTCTTAGGTCTCTGTAATTCAGACATTAAGTGTTGTGGTTTGTGGTAATTTATTTACTACTCCTGCTTCTGCTGCAAGTACTCTTGTCTCTGGTGTTCAGTCAGTTAAAAAAATCATTTACTTACAGCCTAACACAAAGTCCCTTGAAGTGAAAGCTATTTCTATCAATTTTTGTATACTCTTCATATTCTTTCATGAGAACAGTACTGAAGTTAAATTTGAAGAGGATCCATGGTCTTGCTCACCATACAAAAAGTCAAGGTATTTCAGTTTCAAACCTGAGTTAGGGCCTTGACCATCTTACTTCGAATGCTGTCACATATCACTCTTCTACATACTCTTTGTCTTTTTTTATCTGTTTTTATCTATTATTATTCCTTTCTTGCAAGGGTTTAGGGATAACTAGTTGGTTGGCTGGACGACTATTATACATTTGTTTGTAATAGGGTTTTTTTTCTCCCTAAACATACCATGGGACTAGGTAGGAGAAAATGGCAAAAACAACATTCCTAAGCAGTGTCCTAAGGACATTGCTACAAAGTAGAAACCTGACTCTTGAACTTCTAAAAAGAAATTGCCACTGTCACAGAGGAAAGAGTTAAAGAAGACCTTTTTTTTCAGTTGACAAGAAAAACTGAAGATATAAATATATAGAAGATAACCGCATAAGGTGGAGGAAGGTCCTAGTATGACTTCCATGAACAAGTCAAAAGTCATCTGTATACACTCATCCACTTTCATGCATACTTAACATTACTCTACAGACCATGGCAACTCCTCTTCACTGGACTGTGATATTATGAGGAATACTTTAGCAAAACAAAATGCATATATTTTAGAGTTACTCTTCACAAATATGAATACTGAATTACTCCTCAGTACTTCATAATTCATAATTCCAAGAAAACTTTTGTGGCCATGTTATTATTATTTTTTTAAAGCTAAGATTCTCAGCATAAAGAGGTGATGACAATCTGTATTTTTCACATTTGAATATTTAACAAAAATCTATTAATTGCCTCTGTCAGTTATTAAAACAAGCAAGCAAGGCACTTTCTGCATGTCTATCAGGATGACTGCCCTAATCAGGCTCAGCAAATTCAATGAGTATTTTGCTAAGCTTAATTAAAATTCAACCCTGCATTTGAGCAAGCCGCAGTGGTTTGGCAGACCTTCAAAGGGCTATACTGCAGCACAACAATAAAAGTGATAAAGGCACACAATAACAATAAATATAATGCAAATGTTCCCATTATTCACAAATCAGGTAGGAAGTTACTTCTTTAAGTACTTTCTGCTTTCTGTGGTGATAAAATTCAAATTTGTGGATTTTTCATTTTCAGTCTCTGCAAATGTTATTCTTATCGACATACCATTTTATAGTTCTTATGAATTGAAATGAAATACTTCTGACACTCAAGAACAATACTTTATACGCTTTATTAACAATACTGGGAGAACTGAACATGGTTTTCTTTATTAATCATGGATTAAAAATTGCAAAATTGGACTTTTGCTTTGCAGTGGCAATGCTGTAAGATGTTTAGTGGATAATACATTGGCTCAACCAGTTACTCTGTCAGATGTTCTCTTTATCTACTGTGCTGGACTGTATGATGTCAGTTCTAAGTTTCTCCTAGCATTATATAAAATAAAGTTCTTCAGTATTAGACATGTAATGGAGTCTTCCCTGAAATTACTTATGTTTTGATTTATAAACAAGATTTTGTCTTTATGGGTCTTTTGGGGGTTTTTTTGTTACAAAATCGCTGCTGTTCGCCCCATATCTTAAGTAACTTTGGAATGCTTATTTATAACCTCTCATGAAAAATGTTATTTAGACCATATTACTTCTTCATAATTAGCATTTTTTTTTTTGAAGAATAACTCACTATCGTCACTTTGGGTGGCTAAGGCCATCAGGAATCATATACAGCATATTCTTATGTGTTGTACTTTGTGACAATCCATTTTGCTTGTCCCATTAGCTTTGTACTAATATTTTAATTTTTTGTTTGCTTTCTTAGCAAACACTACATTGATAGTCAATCTTGGCTGAAGACATTATTTTATGCCTTCAAAACAAAGTAAATTGACAGCTATGCTAAGAGATTTCTATTGTACCATTGAGAGAGTAAACTTTGGCAAACAATACCATTTTTCAGCAACTAGAGACAGGAAAAGAGGAGAAAACAGTAAAAGATGAAGCAAATAACCATCACTTTTGATCAGCATTTCTAGAATCAGATTTTTGTCATAGGTAAGAAACATTGGGGTGATTTAGAAAGGGAAAAAAGCTGATTTAGAAATAAAGACTGATTGAAGTATCACAAAGCAGAAAGACATATTCCTAACTTATGACATATTGTTCACTTAAATGTTTAATATTTGCTAAAATTCACTAACTCTGTAGTGACTTGTACAATATGAATCATAGGTGTTTTGCAAGAAGAAAAATCCATATAAATATATAATAAATAAAAGTATACTTAACAATAAGAACAGTATAAAGATAGTTTTCATGGGCAGAATTAAGATTCTCATATAAATTTAAATTCTTTGACTGAATGAGATTAGAAAGGTTGTTCAATAAAGTAACATGCTCCTAATAAACTGGGGATAAAGTGGGGTCCTTATTTACGTGAACTCCATATACCTTGACACATGAAGCTTCTTTGTGTTTCCATGGGAGTGGATGACCTGTCTACCATTTTTTCATTTCTGTTTTCTGCAGAGCTAATCTAGACCTTGTTAAATGAAAATTGTTGATATTCTTAAACAGATTGGCAGAGCGTAGATCTTTCACTATGTAACTGTTCAGCTATCAATCACTGGCCATTACTCCTTTTCCTCTTCAGTATTACAGAGTTTAGGAATACTTCCAAGAACTGCTTGCAATGGACATTTAATATATTCCAGAGAATGGCAAGAGGACTAAAGGGAGATTGTGGAGTTTATGCTGATTTTTTAAGGGAGGGAGATGATAATTTTTTTTTTTGGTTTGAAGTGTAGCAAAGGAATCTGTTAAATGAGAAAAATGACTAAGCACCCAGGCTACTAAAAGATTGTAAGTGCTGCCTACAAACTGTGACTAAATATTTAATTCAGATTAAAAGCTACCCTATATCATTGCATACTTTATTCCATGAGTCGTGACTAAGTATACAAAGACCTGTAAATATTCATGAATGAGGGCTCTTTCTAACTCATTTTCCTGACTTGCCTCCTGACAGAATTTACAATTAATCACTACCAGCAAAAGGATCACTGTGTTGCAAGATTTTTCTTCATAAGAGCAAAGACTCGAAAAGAGTCAGGTATTTGAAAATAAGACTTACCTCAGTTCTTTTTATGCCTTGAGAGAGACATGAAACGATCTGTGACTTTCATGTTAAATATTAAAAGTTGAGCATAGTATATTAGAATATTTTCACAGATTACTGTAACTATTTTTACACATCTATTCAGAAAAGTTTATTATAGAGTGAACATAGGTCTAAAATGACCCATAATTTCTTGTTTCACCAATTACTGGAATAATAGGTTGGAAGCTCTGCTTGCTCAGTGACAAAATCACTATCTATAAACTTATATTAAATACATTAAGGTGAAATTTCAAAATAATGCAGTTGAAAGAAGTTGAAAAAGATCGTTCAGATAGTTTACTGGAGAGGTGATTTTAGCATTCTAATGTCATCAAGTCACTCTTGAAATAGGATTTTTCTTAATTATGGCATCAAGACCCTGCTTTTAAAAACCAACAAGGAGGCATTAGTGGAATTGAGGAACAGAATTACATCTAACCTTTAATACAGATATAGTAAACAATTCAGTTATATACATATACGTAACACTTAGACTAAGAGACTGTTGCATCTAATCAGACTTCCCTTACACAGGAATGTAGCAGCATATAAAGAGCAATGTCACTGATGGTGTTTCATGAAGATCTTTCCAAACTGAATCTTTCACTTCTAGCCCTTCTAAGTGAGCTACAATCTGTCTTAGGTCAACCATGGTACAGTAATGGAAAAACTTAAGTAAAGATCACAGGTGAAGCAGTAAGTATTTCAAGCACTGTGAATCTTTCAGAATCTACAGTTTAATAATGCCCATACAGTGCTTGAGAGTATTTTTATGGACTTCAGAAAAATATACATCCCCTCCTAAAATTCTACTGCACATGCAGTGCTCCATAATTGACTTATGTATATCTCATTTCACATCTTCATGGTTTTTTGTCTTATTTTGGGAATTACATTTTCCAGAGAGTGAAAGGGAAGAGAATTTTTTCACAGTGAGTTCTGTATGGCTTTAAACTTTACAACTTCCCTGAAACACAAGGACAAGTTCAGAAACTTTAGTTATTGTATAGCCTTTCAAAACAAGAATGTGTCAAACTGACTACATTCATCCACCACTTCTTGTGCCTTCTATTTAATGCTAGCATCTCATGTTCATACACTTAAAGAGAAATTATAAAACTAATCCAATAAATTTGTCTTGGCTCATGTATTTACATAAAATGTGTTACTACGAATTTCTGTATGGCATTAGGTCTGTGGCCCAATAAAGTAAGCAGCAAGAGAGGCATAAAAAATATGAATTTGACTTTTTTACTTTGTTGATCACTCAGTTTGTGATAAATAAATGTTTTGAAAATCTTCAGGCTGATTGAAGTGGGTTTTGACACATGAAATTAAAATTACACTAATAGTGATATTGGTATAGAAAAGTATCTGTAAACACTCTTTGTGCCTTTATTTCCCAACAGTTTCACAAACTGGTAAACTGGCATGTCTCCATTTGCTACTTTGTTTCTGAAGTTATTTTCTTATTCAGAATCTCTTTTTAATTTTAATTAAAATAAATATATCAAAAAAGCCTTTTAGTGTTATAGTCATGAGGAAAATATGTGAGAAGGCACGTAATGTGGCTTTTTTCATGACACACAGAATAGAAAACTTGTGGCTGTAAGGGTATATGATGAGATTCATAAATGGATTTTTTTCAGGAATACTAGTGTTACTGTACAGTGCAAATCCTACATATCTCCTCAGGTATTGTAGTATCACAAGTCTTTTTCTGGGATCCTTCATATATGATTGTGACTTATAGGCCTAAATGTGAAGAAAGAAGTGATCTGTAACTTTATGGATCTCTCTGTATTAGGCCACCAACTAACCCTTACACAAGAGCATGATGAGCTGATACTCAACAGTGAGTTTTGATCTGATCCTAAACATGCTTCTTGGCTGGGAGATGTTAAAATATATCTTGTTGGTGTGGGAGACCTAGAGAAACTGTTAGCGATTCCCATAAAACTCTGTGGTAAATGAGACAAAGCTGAATCTCAGTCTCTTGATTGACTTGATATTATGAACAATTATGAAATCTTACATTTTATTGAATTATTAATATTAAGTATATTTATATATATATACAAAACAGCTTCTTAAATTTTAAGTTTTACCAGCCCTACAGTTAAAGCCTCCTGATGTAAGTAGCTCACATGCAATCAAAAAATGTACCAGGTGTACAGACTTCGAGAGCTTAAGTATATCAAATTGACAGCCTTCAGAAAGTGATTACCAGGAATTAATTTAATCTTACATCCTTGGTGTAGGTTTCAAAATCACATAAGCAAACATTAGTTGAAATATATGTCAAAATTCAGGCCTTGTTGAGTTTTAGGAAGCTCTTCCATCTACATTTGTCTTCAATCTTCATTTAGTATTCTGTTCATATTCAATTTTAATTGCCACTTTATGGTTTGTAAATGTGGTATGCAGTTGTAAAATACCACACTTTATTGCAGCAAGAAGAATATTTACCTGAACGGATACATTACTGCTACTGTAAAGAATGGGCCTATTTTACTTTATCAGCAACTAAGGGGAAGGTTAATGGCTATGATGTATGTTTTACGTTCTGTGTGAAACGCAAAGTGTTCTGCACTCTTAAGATTTACAGTCTGGAAGACAAAAACAAAGTGTGTGCTATTCCAAGCACTCTCCTAACGACATACTGTAAACTTGGGAATTCACTTCAAAACCACTAAATATGTTAAAACAATGGTAATACTGGAAAAGAAAATAATTTCTTCTAATGATATACTTCTTTTAAGCTTGTGTGCATGGGAAGACCTTATACATTTTCTAGATGTCCTAAACAAGGAAAGAATGCAAGTACAAGGATGTTTTCAATATTTGTTGTATTTCCATCAATAATGCAACAGGAATCAGAAATAGAGTCATACTCAAATAAAGTTCATTTTTTGAGAAAGAATCAATACTTTCAGAAAGGATATCATAATCCTTTAGCATTTTGAGTGATCTCCCTCTGTTCATCAGACAGACCAGATTCCATCTTAGGGCTACATGAATACAGTGATAAGTATCAAGCATAAGGGAGGTATTCAGCTGTTGGCTTTTCCACCCTTTCTGTCCTGTAGCTGAAAGGAAATACAATGGATGACATCCCATCCCACTGGGCCAATCTGTCCCAATGACTGTTAACTGAACCGCTGCTGGACCGCTACACTTCTGGTAAGGTACAGTGTGATGTGGTTCAGTACAGGAATAATTAGGATTACAACCATACATTCTGCATTCCTAAAAGCTAGTGATAATACATATAGAGTCAAACCACTAGAACAAAGTTAAGAGCTCAGTTTGGAGAATAGTGCCATGTGTGGCACAGGAACGGTTGACCATATTGTAGTAGAATCATAAAGCAGCAAAAATCTAACTGACAACTGTTCAAAATTGGTCTGTTTATTAGAACTGTCCACTAAGACACAAATGCTACATGTATTTCTGCAATTCCCTTTTTTTCCATTGTCTAGATAGCTCCTTTATATTGCTTGAACTTTCATCCAGGAGACTCGGATTATGTGTCACTTCATTATGTAGAAGGGATTTCATTCACAACCTGTGCAAAAAGAGGTACTCTGCATCTCCCCTGTGCAGCTTTCCTGTTGTAGAGAAGATAAGGTTCATTAGGCTTGGAAGAGAGCAGGAGAAAGGGACCGTCCACTTGGGAGGAATACAGGAACACTGTCAGAATACGCAGGGATGCAATGAAGAAGGCTAAAGACCACTTGGAATTCAATTTGATAAGGGATGTCTAGGACAGCAAGAAGGTCTTCAAGTACATAGATGGTGAAAAGAAGACTAGGGAATATGTGGGCCTGATGCTGAATGAGTTGACTGCCCTGGTGACCGCCTTCTTTGCTTGAGTCTTTACTGCTAAGGCCAGCCTTCAGGAGCCCCAGAACCTGGAGGAGAGAAGAAGTCTGGTCTAGGAGGATCTGGTTTGAGATCATTTAAGGACTTCAGATGAAGTGCTAATCAGAACATGGCTTTCTTTTTGCCAGATAATTAGCTGCCATAAACTGGACTACCTTTTATATATGCAGAAAAGAATCTGCCCATGCACTTTCAGGTATTTTAATAGGACAGTTCTTATGCACAGGAAAGAGTTGGAACCATTATAGATCAACAAATAATGTAATAGATGAAATTTCATGTTTCAAAATGTAAAAGTTTGTTCTGAATTGTGAGAAGAATGGTACCACTAGGTTGCTATTGATACATATTACCTAAAAGAGTTTGTATATTGAACTCTGCAACTTTCTGATTCACTGCTAAGAGAATAATGGTTAACAGATTGAGATTATTTAGTCTCCTGTACTTAATTTATCCATCTGTAATTTGCATTAATAGCTATAATAGCTAATGTTGCTAAGCATATATGTATTTATAAACACACTCAACAGAAATGTGTTAAATATAGGGTTGCTTCTTCTTTGATCAAGTAACCATCAACCTTACTCATAGGTTTATTAACTTTTCTCATATATAGTGCTAAAATGAGGAGGTCAATGTGAGAAGCAACTGACAGTTTTGGCTGTAGGAGCAACTCGGAGTGCTACCTTATCTGCTCTTCATTTTTAGGAAAGCTTCACGCTTCTTGTGTCTCAGCTTTACTTTTACAGACCAGATTTTTATTTTAAAAAACAATTTTCATTATGTGATATACAATTAATACCATGTTCATAGAATCATAAAATCATGGAATAATTTCGGTTGGAATGGACCTTTAAAGTTCATCTAGTAAAAACCTCTGGGCAGTGATCAGGGACATCTTCAACTAGAATGGGTTGCTCAGTGCCCCATCCAACCTGACCCTGAGTGTTTCCAGACATGGGGCATCTACCACCTCTCTGAGCAACCTGTTCCAGTGTTTCATCTCCCTCATCATAAAAGATTTCTTTCTTATATCTAGTGTGAATGCCCTTTCTGCGGAAGTCATATCCACTAACCTCTGACTGCTATACATAAATTGAATATAGTTGTTAACTTAATAAATATTTAAGAAGTGAAGGTGAAGTTCCCATCAATCAATGCATGCTTCATTTTAAAATTTCTCAAAAATAAAATTAACTTTTATAAGAATTCATGGAAAAATGGCTCCTAGTATGCTACC
This sequence comes from Piaya cayana, assembly GCA_013389865.1. Lineage (NCBI taxonomy): Eukaryota > Metazoa > Chordata > Aves > Cuculiformes > Coccyzidae > Piaya > Piaya cayana. The sequence continues at coordinate 115,233 of WAAB01009884.1, read as the reverse complement.
TTCATATAAAAACTGATGACAGGTGTTAAGTACCAGAGACAGGTGTAATGTAATTAGCTTAGTGCCATTCACAGACCCTTCTTTCATTCAGCTCCAGCTGCTTAACACTATACATTTATTTCCCAGTGTCTGTTTGACAGGTGGCTCTTCCTACAGTATATTTTTTATTTTGTGGTAGCTAGAGAATGTCCTTTCCTTTTTTTTAGAAGGAAATGAAGTATTTAAAGATTCAGTTGTCTTTGTTGATTCTGGTGACATAATGACATCCTTTTTCTCTGTATATTCTAGCATCTATTCTTCCTCTTCTTTTTGAGGGGATATGTTGGCATGTTATTTGCATGAGAACAAATTCACTGCCAAGAAAATGTTTGGGGGTTTGTTTGTTGGTTTGTTTGCTATTATTTGCTTGTTTTATTGCTAAATTCATTCTCTGTTTGTTGAAATACTCTCTGATTTTGGTAGCTCTGATATCCATATAGCTTAAACTGATGGCAAGTTTCCCAAAAAGTGCAAGTTTCAATATTTCTTTGTGGAAACTCTGTTCCTCCAACATATTCCAAAGAGTTCAGTGATGCGCATTTCTCCAGTTTGTGCAGCTGAACTGAGAACACGTCCTTCTAAGATGAGTGATGGTACAAGTAAATCATTTGTGACCCCTGCAGCAATACCAATGTTGCAAAAAATCCTGTTAAGACCATTAACAGCCATAACATCCTGGATTCATAAATCATATAGTTCTGTTTCCAGCTGTTTCTTTTACTCCAGCCCCTAAGGAAAGAAGCTGCCACAAAACAGAACTGCACATTTAGGTATGAAAGTCAGCCCACTGCTCCCCATTTCTGTATCTTCTCCCTCTTGTAAGGCTATCCGCAGGCCTGCAGATGAGAAAGCAAGGTAATGTAAGTGAAAATAAACATATGTATACTGCTATCATAATTAAAAGGCCTGAATTTTCTAAAATTTTAGAACTAAGGATTGAAATTTAATGATAGATACTGTATTGACTTCAGAGATTTTATTTTAAAAAACTACTTCTAAAAGAAATTAAAGAATAGGATTTAAACAATGAAAGTTTCCACTAGAACAGCTGCAGATTTAGATAGTACAGCTAGCTTCTGTATACTACGTAATTTCCTTCAAACTAAAGCTGTCTTAAGCAGGTGGAACTGGAGTAAAATATTAATAATGACACCATTTGTCAACCCAGAACAACTCACTTTGAGAAATTTGGATCCCAAGAATAAGTTTTGCAATCAAACTAAAAAAAAAAAATCATCCCATCATAAAAGTCAGATCCAAACTTTAGCTTTTCCTTGCAATTCAGTGGTATCAAAATTTAGGAGCAGACAAATATATCTATTTCTACCAATAGTTTGGGTTTTTTTTTCCTGTCTTACTGCCCTTTCAAGGACATCATTATATTTAGATTTTATTTTCATTTTTCCTTTTCACAAAACCTCACTTACTCCAACGATATCAGTGGGATGAAATTTGTACCATAAACATGGCATAAATAACAAGACTTGAAATTCCCAGGTCATGTCGATATTTATGTTTTTCTTCTAAACACATTTTCTGCAGAAGTCATATCCATAACCTCTGGCTGCTGTACATATACAAGGGGTTACTAGTGGTTACAGCTATGCATAAAACTTACATTTTTATTTGTTTATTTGTTATGCTTTTGTGTGTGTGTGTGTGAGTTGAACTTGAGAAAATGAGTTTTGATCCATGGTCCATGATATTATTTGCTGTATTTCACTCTAAAGTGTACATGGAACATTATCATAACCTTTAGCATAGGTGCTGATGGCCATGCAAACTGTCCAAGAAGACTGAAAAATCATAGAAAATTATTTTTTTTCTAGGTGAATTTAACTTTCATGTTTGCTAAAACAAAAGGTCATAAGATGTGTAAATAAAACTTTTAAAAGTAATAGATAGTTTATATTAGTGTAAAAGAAAAAAGTAATGGGGTCTACCTTCAGACAATGTCTGGTGTCATAGATACCCAAGATTACCCTATTAGGACTCTGTTCTCTTTTCCAGAGCAGAGCAGGTATCTCAGTGATTCATATCTGCCAAATTGCATAGGTGTCTTGCATATCCTGAAACACTAAAACCAGGACTCAACAGCCCCCTCAACTGAGTTAATACTATAAAAGACCTCAGAATCCATCAACACCACAAACTTTATATACAATTAATACCTGATGCTAGTTAACAGAATCTCTTTTTCACAATTTACTTACTTAGTTACTCAGTTGATTTCTGTCCCCACTGTGATAGTTTTGGAATGCAACCTGAACAATTCAGCTCTCTTATTATATTAAAAGGGATTTGCAGGAATGTGAGTTCTTAATTTTTCTGTCTGAAACACACAGTCAGAAAACTTTGAAGTTCAAGCCAATTCTGTACTTAAAGTATGCTGAGCTTTTTATCTCCATGAAACAGTGATCTAAGGACATCCGTACTAATATCTGCTTTTGATCCAACCAGTGACATTATTTTGAAATATCATTGCTGCCTGATAAGCTTATTTAGACATGCATTCTGGCAAGGTGAACATTCCAGTATGCAAAAATTATCTAAAATACAAAAGTTTTTCAGAGGCGTTCATTACGGATTTAAGACCATTTAGACTGTAAACATTCTTAGTGTTCTAAGTCTAGAAGACAAACTTCATTTTGCAGATCAACCAGTGACATTCAACATCTAGGCAACTTAATAAATTCATGAAGATAATTTTTAAGAGTTGCAGTGTAGTACTATGAAAGTAGTTTCCCAGGATTACAGCTCATGGAAGTTTGCAGTTTACTTTGAGAACAAGAAACAATTGGTAGTATGCAATCTGGCTCTTTAATGATTTTGCAAAATGAATTACATCCTTCTTAATATGAAAAGGTAAACATTGTCATCAATCTGCTATGAAATAAACAGGTTTTTGCCTTGATGCTCACCTACTAAATGAAAAGACGTGTTTTAACTTTATTTTTATGATACTTCTATTATGCAAATATTACACCATTATATTTCTATGAATTATACTAACGTTTAAATGGAGAGTATTCCTTTTCTTCTTTAGCCACCACAAAATTTATTAAGGTGCATATATGAGTAGGCACTGTATAAATGCAGCATGTTGTGCTGAGCCAGCAGAGATTAAACTAAATGAGAACACGCAAGCTATAAATTTGACAGGGTTCATTTTCTAAAGTGACGGTTTTATGCATCCACAAATGGAAAGAAATAGAACATCAAGCTCTTAATTTTTTCCAGACAAATAAAAACTGGAGTGCTGAATGTCTTAATTTAACATCTTCAAACCAATATTGTTTTTATTAGGTACTTGAATAGAGTACAATGCAGGAAAAAGGGAGAGATGATGTGGGATTTTTGTGTTATGCACCTTCAGTTAAAAACAACTTGTTTTTATTTTAACTCTCCATGACATTTTTCTATATATAGTGTCATAAATCATGTTCTGTAAATTTCTATACTACTGACTGCATGGGGCCAAAATGTTATAGAAGTTTCAATGTTGCATATAAAATCTGTTTCTACGGCATGTTTATTTGAGATTCAATACCTTTTCCAGCTCAAGTCACTAATAACAATTATACTGACTGTAATGAAACAGATTCCATACTAATTACTATTAGTACTGAGTTTGAAGGCAAGAACGTGCTTTCTAGCAAATGCCTGTTTCAAGCTGTTCTTAACAGGCAACTACTTTAAAGACAAGTACCATCCTCACAAAAAAAGAACAAATTCTCATCCCAAGTATTCCTGATTATGAGTTAGCTTTTCAGTGTATTTATAGAAGTGCGTGGCCATTAAAACTTATCATGGACTCAATTATTCAGAATTTATACAATCATAGAATCATAGAATCCCTAGGTTGGAAAAGATATATGAGATCATCAAGTCCAACTGTACCTGTCTACTGCTAAATCATGTCCCTAAGCACTTCATCTACCCACCTCTTAAATACCTCCAGGGATAGTGACTCAACCACCTCCCTGGGCAGCCTACTTGATAACTTTCAATCCCCTCATCCCCGGTATTATTTGCTGTGAGTTTCGGACTTTCAAGTCGTATCATACTAGTTCAAATAAACTACTGCTATATAATGACATCTAAAACCAGCATGTAATAAAAATCAGACTACTGTAACAAAAAATGATGCATGTCTATATAGTACTCAGATGAAAGTGAAAAGAATAAAACAGCAGGAGACTAAAAAGTCTATTTAATGAAGCAAAAAGTCAGGCAATATAGCTGCCTTGCATGAGGAAGGTAAGCACTGAAATGAAAAAGAAGTGTCTGAGTGTCGTGACACTTCAAATAGCAATGAAAGAGTATCTAATTGTCTCACTTGCAATTAAGGCATTGTCAGGTCAATAAAAACAACTTTTGTGTGTGTGTGTGCGCATGCGTGTGTCCTAGTGGTAGCAATTAAATACTTGGACATGTTAACTTTAGATGACACTAGATAATCTTTTTCTTTATTTTTCAGAAACTTCCTTAATAGTATGCTACATTTTAAATAGAAATCTCAAAAAAAATCAGAAAAATATTGTTATAATAGTATCTTCATAACATTTTTCAAATCTATGCATGGCTCTTCATGGTAAAATTTCATGTGGCTTTTACCTCTTTCTAAATCACAGTCTCAACCAGGGGTAGAATATCTTATATAGAATATAAATAATATCAAGAAAAAAACTGTGATTCAGCACTTTGTGAAAACAAATTTTCAGTTTGATAGTTTGTTACATTTTTTGGTGACATTGAATATATGGTAATTTCCCCCCAGTTATAATCTGACTATCAAATAGAGTTATATTTAGTACTTTTTAATCCATTAACAATAAGTCACATATATAAGTCATCTGCCAGGAAGTTGGTTGAATAAATTTAAAAAAAATATTAAAAAGTACATGTGTATATACAAATGGCATATTTATATTCTGGAAGAAGTGGTTTTTATGGATTTATGTTACTAGGCACTGGAACATATAACTTTCCAGGAAGATGTATCTAATAGTTCTTTACGATGTTTTACCATGTCACTACCTTTATACTGTTTATGTGGTTTTATTACATTTTATTTGGGTTGAATAATACTATTAGTACTTCCACTGGGAAAATAATAGAAAAGAACAAAACAGATGCTTCCTATTGTAGTCATAATATATTGTACTCCAAAGCTGCAGACAGCAAAACATAAACAATCATAGAATCATAGAATCACCAGGTTGGAAGAGACCCATCGGATCATCGAGTCCAACCATTCCTATCAAACACTAAACCATGTCCCTCAGGACCTCGTCTACCAATGCCTTAAACACCTCCAGGGAAGGTGAATCAACCACCTCCCTGGGCAGCCTGTTCCAATGCCCAATGACCCTNTCAAGGAGCGGTCTCACCAGTGCCGAGTACAGAGGGAGAATAACCTCCCTGGACCTGCTGGTCACACCGTTTCTGATACAAGCCAGGATGCCATTGGCCTTGTTGGCTTCCTGGGCACATTGCTGGCTCATGTTCAGTCAGCTGTTGACCAACACCATCAGGTCTTTCTTCTCCTCCTGGCAGCTTTCTAGACAGACTTCTCCCAGTCTGTAGCTCTGCATAGGGTTGTTGTGCCCCAAGTGCAGGACCGGGCATTTGGCCCTTTTAAACCTCATGATCTTATTCAGCCTAAGTGGACATTTTGTTTAGCCCAAGAATACTGTGGGTTGGGGGTGGTCTTTTATTGTCAATGGAATAAGAAAAGGAATATCAAATTACTCTTTCAAATTATAAGGGTATGTGCTTACCATTAGAAGACCACATGGTCTGGCTGACAGAATGGGTGTACTTTGAGGGGGATGGCACATCATGGGAATATATTCTAGGTCTTGGGAAATATATTTGAACAGAAGAGACTTTTCCTAAGAAAATGGTGATATTTTCAGGAGAAGGTAGTGTTTCAATTTTTTATACATAAATTTGAGAATAGGTAATTTGTTATAGCAATTGTTCGAAGAAATCTAAAACTTCATTTGCTTAACCTGTGAATAAAAAATTAGCCATTTCATATACTGTCTTCATTTAGTCTCATATTTAGTTGATTGGGTCTTAAAGAAAATTCTGAATTACAAATAAAATTAAACTTTTTTTTTTTTCAAAATATTTACAGCTTTTTCTGTCCAAATTGGCAAGTCTTCAGGCACTCCAGATTTACAGTGTATGGATCTTATTTATTCTTGAAGGAGGCAATATTTACTCAGGTATTTTGGCTTTGAGCCTTTGCTCTGATAATTTTAGTGTCACATTGAAAGCGGCATAAATAGCCAAGACTTGTTTAACCAGATGCTGTAAACTATAATTGGTTTGAATAATTCTTTATTCATTAAATGACTAACAAAACTAAATTAAATAACTTAGTGAGGACATTTGATTTTATGGTAGTACTAAAGCAGCAGTAAATATACTAGTTGTTACATCAGTTGGTATGCAGCTGCCTTAATGTTTTAGTCCAAGTTAGGAAGGATCTTTTTTTAAGTAAATATCCTTATCTTCCCAACTCACTGTCCATTGATTCATATGTTTGGACAGCCTTGGATTGAACAGACAGGCTTATTTTGCATAAACTAAACCAAAATTTCCAGTTACTTTGTATCACCTGTTACTGTGTATCACCTTTAGAGCTAGACCAGAACAAGTCTAAACTTAGACTTAGATATCCCCCACTTCCTCTGAGGTGGTGGACCAAAGGGTCTTGCCAGCACACCATTCCCCAGACACTAGAGTGTCATTCCTAGGTGTTTTTCTCTCGAGCCTGCTTTTGACCTTCTCACATCTAGTTTAAAGCTCTATTGATGAGCCGTAATAGATTCTTGGTAATTTTATTTTTACCCCTCAGGGACAAGTGTAGCCCATCCTTGGACAGCAAGCCTGGTGCTGTGCAGGCCAACTCATGATCAAAGAACCCAAAGTTAGGCTCCTCACATTGGGTTTGGAGCCAGGTATTTATTTCTTGTCTCTTCCTATTCCTTCCCTCGCCATTTGCTCTAGTTGGAATGACAGATGAGAACACTGCCCGAGTCCCTGATCCCTTCACCATACAACCCAATGCCCTGAAGTCCCTTTTAATTGCCCTCAGATTTCATGCATAGGTTTTGTTTCTATCTCCTTGGAAAAATGATAGAGGATAATAATACATGGGCCTGACCAGAGTTGGAAGTTTTCTTTCCACATCTTTAACTGAAGGCCCAGATTGGCAGCAGACTTCCCTATGTGAAGGGTCCAGTCTGCAGATCAGGCCTTCTGCTCCCTTAAGAATGGAGTCCTCTATGACAATGACTCACCATTTCTTCTTAATAGAGGACATTTTACTGGATAGCTTAGGTGTGTCTTAACCTTAGGGACATTTCTAGGCTGCTAGACCCATTGTCCTTTTTGAGGTTTGGTTCCACTGGCAGAGTTTCATGTCTATTGTATAAGGGAACCTGGGAGACTGAGGTTGATGCAAGGGAGACACATCTGCTATGCTGAGCAGGAACCTGCTGTCATTCCTCTCCATCTCCTAAGTTTCTCTCCTCAGCTGAACGGAGAGAGGATGGGGAGTCCTCTGTCCTGCCTGTTGGGTCTAATACAGGGAGCATAAGATGTTGTTTCAGTAGTCAGTCTCCCTCTCACACTCCCTGATGGTCCTCAGACTGCTCACGTCCTCCCTGAGTTCTGTCACCAAGTGGAGATGTTCCTCCACAACAACTCCTCCAAACACAACTCCCACGAGGGAATTCCCCACTGGTGTCTGATACCAGTGCAAGAGGGCGGCATGCCCTGCAGCCCAGCATCTGGGTGGTAGCTTGCACCCACTGGGATTCTATCCGGGAAGCTACATCAGTCATGGCTGGTACAGAGCTTGGAGTAGCCTTTGTTTTCTGCCAAGTGGCCACCATGGTTCTTTGGTCCTTCTGGCCAAGCTCCAGCACACTCCCTTTTGGCCTGCCTCTGCAAACTACCCATGCAGACTGGCACACCCTACTTTTCTGATATGCATTCACCTGTTTGCCTGCCCTTGTTTGCAGTGCTTCAGTCACTGGGCACCCCTAGGGACCATATAAATGTCCTGTAGTTGCATCCAGGACTGATCCCCACCGTGCCAGCCACCTGTTGGAGCTGCCGCTTCTGGGAGTAAGGACCTATCCATCCCTCACTCCCTCCTGGGTTTCCTGGGCTTCCCCATGCTCTGACAACCACCTTTTTGCCTCTAGTGCTCAGCTTCAGAAGTTACTGTCTCTGCTGCTGATTTGTGCTGATTGAGCATTGTTGCTCAATCACATATGTAAAAATAAATTTAGGGTTCAGAGTCATACCTTCTGTTTTAGAATACTGCAGACAATACGTCTCTCCTGACTCTTCGCTTATGGCTCTCATTTTCTGTAAACAGATATATGTACAATTGAGCAAGATTAATAGGATGTAAGATGCACAAAACTACAGGGTCTGTTTGGTTTTTTAAGTAGGTTTCAGTGTGCTACATATTCACATTGCCCAACTCCTGATAACTGAATTATGAGTCTGTCACTTCAGTGTTTCTGAAGAAAAAAGAGAATCTCTTCCAAGATGGAAGTGATGGAAATGGATGATTCTTCTTAGCTTTTTAATTCAGGCACCGAGTTTAAGGTGGTGATATGCTGTCTTCCACCCCTACCCCCACCCCACCAAATTCTACACCTATGAAACGCTTATCTAACACCCCAGAGAAAGAGTAATAAGCTTACAGAAAATACATAAAAGCACTGTTGTGGTTAGAGGACATATAAAGGAGATATTTCCCTTATCAGTTCCAGCTATTGTTACTGTTCACAAATCATAGCCATTTTAAATTTTTAAACAGCTGTGTTGCTGAGACAATACTGGTACATATCAGGGTAAATTCATACCGCTAATGGTTTTCACTCTCAGCAAAGAGACAAGGACATGTAAAAGAAGCAGCTGATTTTCCTATGCAAAATACAGGTCTCAATGCCCCTAAAGGCCTCATCTCATTTTCATAACAGCAGCAACTTTAACAAAAACAAGAAAAAAAAGAAGGGGAGGACTATGAGGAAAATCAGTTGCACAGGATTTTGTGATCTAACAAAACTTTGAGTACCGTGTAGCTGAAAACATTTTTGTGAAGTGGTAAGCATTTAAAAGAATGGCTTTACTGTCTGAATGACAACAGACTGGTACTTTAAAATAAGTTTCATATCTGAAAAGACAGTGTGGGGTTAGATTTGCATCCTAGTATTCACTGGTGTACTGAGAGGGGATCGATGGCTTAACTGTATACTACAGCTTTCAGTGATTTTATTTAACTCTGTTCTAACTATATCAGAAGGAGTACTATATTGCATTCAAAGTTTACTTGAATGAACACACAGAGCCTTGAAAGGCATGAGGGTCTTTGCAATTACCATTGCTGACAGCACTGGCGTTCTTCCTTCAGGTATTTTACAGGCAAATGAAAACCTGCTGACAGAGCTCTGCTCCAGTGTACAAAGTTAAGAAATAGCTTTTATTCTGACTTTTTTCCTTCCTTATTTTACAGTAAACAATGTGTTCATATCACCTGTTCGAGTTCAATTCCAGCTTGGAGTTAGTTAAAGGTGGCCAACAATTGTTTTCTGACTGTGAATACTTGAGTGGCTTCATATACTCAGCCTAGACATTTATTCTCTTCTCATGAAAGCTGAAACAAAGGGGTTTTTTGCAGAAGAGCAGAATTGGAAGCTGGAAGAGTGCTGGCAGATACCATGTTGTGGTGCCTTTTTTCTTATTTAGGCATCTTCTTTTGACCATTGTGGAAGGGAAACCTGTCTCGATGGGCTCTAGTTCTAACTCAGCACAGGCATTTCTCTGTTCTTCTTTACCTTCAGAAAATATGTTAAGTACAATACAAACAGATATTTCATGAGAATTTTCATGAGACAAAAGAGAATCCATAAATAACTAATTAAATGGTCTGCAGCAAGAATAACATTAAATTCTGCCCACTTTCTGCATCTTCATGAATCTTGTGCCTATTCAAATTGCAAAATACTTAACCATTCTAGAGCACAAGTATGCATGCAACATACTGGCTGCTAGTAGTAATATTTGTAAATTGTGTCGTTACTGTAGGTTAATGTTGAAAACATCTAAAATCATCTGGAATTATCTGCTCTATGTTGCACAGACCCATTTCACAAGTGTTACTGAAAAGATGATGAAGTTAAACCTCTATAAACTGTACTATAATGTGAATTGTAAATGTAATTAAAAAATAGTTTAGCATTTTGAAATGCCACATTTTTCTTCCTCGTTGTTTGACAGTTACTGCAAATTTTCAAGTAGTTTCACTGAAGATATTAAAAAACATGAAATTGAATTTTGTAGCACCAAGATGCATTTTTAAGTCAAGATTTTATTCACTGTAACTCCATAGATTTGTTGCCCAGTGACAGAAAACTTCAATCATTAAAGCAACATATATTGCACAATACTTATCTCTTCTGTTTAATTACAGAAAATCCTGTAATTGCTGAAAGGCAATTTTTTTTTTTTTTTTTTTTGATTTGTTGAGCTTTACAAATCCTACACAGAGTCCAATTGAAGCCTAGCAATGCCAAGCTGGCAGTAGCTGCAGTATTAGCTACAAGAAGGCTTAAGAAAGAGGCTGTCAACATTTCCTCCTACAGACCTTAAATAGCTATGGGACATGAACAGAGCTTTGTATAAAAATGTGCTCTTGTCCAGCAAGTAAAGAAAATCAGTTCTGTATTCATGCTATAGTGTGTCATGGCAGTGCCTCTACTCCTCTTCACTAGGTTTTTCCTCTGTTGCAGGACAATATATTCTCAGTCTGCTGTTTTTCTAATGTTCATAATTTCAGTCAACTAAAGTGGTTTCAAGTAGAAAGACAAAGATTAACTTTTTAAAGAATAATACCTTCTCTGCTCTCCTCTCAAAAATAGAGACACATGCACTGGAGCAGTTCCTAAGAAAATGCAGGTATTTTGAGACAGTGAAGTGCTTCAGGCTTAGAGAGTGCTGCATCAGGATTCCACTTCATCATTTCATTTTAGGAATGAAAATACAAAGTCTGAGACTTTATCAAAAACACTGCTACTTCTGGACCAGAGGACTTCAATCCATACATCTGTCATATTTCTCTTTAAGCAATCAGATGCCTTTATGATGAATGCCTTTGTTTTCCTCCATCTGTCCAGTAGACTGGCTGTTGTATGTTGCCTTGGAACATCATCTCATTTTAAATAAAATTCACAATATTCATCTTTGAAAATAAGGCAGTATAATGTGACTATGCAAGATAACACATTCAGTCTTTTTCTATGACAACTTGCAATCAAATATTAAAGATTATACACAGTGATAAAACTTATGCAGAAAGTGGATACTGTACAACCCACAGACAATACTTGTCATAAGAAGTGTGTTTTCACTGCTTGCACATGGAGTGATAATTAGTAGGCCATTAAGAAATTAGAGATTATGCAAAATGTGGAAAAATAAAGATTCACAAGCTATTATTTAATTAATTTCTTTTATTCCATAAAATACAACAGCTACCTGAGAGAAACAGAGATTTTTATGAGATGAAAATTCAAACATTTGTCTGGTAGTTATCGAACTATTATATAAATTGTACAGGACTAGTAAATTAGAACATATGATATTCTGGTTGTGCCTACATACACAATTTTGAACAATATAAGACTTTTTCTACTGGGGTATTTCAACTACTGGGTAAGCATAAATATTTAATTTCTAGCAAAAAAACCTGTTTCATAACATTTTCCTTAGCACAACAGAGGAAGAGCTCTTGCAAGTTCTATCTGGAGGGTAGGGAGACTCTACAAAGAGATCTAAACAGTCTGGACCACTGGGCAGAGACCAATGGCACGAGGTTTAACAAGGCCAAATTTCAGGTCCTACACTTGAGGCACAACAACCCTATGCAGAGCTACAGACTGGGAGAGGTCTGTCTAGAAAGCTGCCAGGAGGAGAGGGACCTGAGGGTGTTGGTTGACAGCCGACTGAACATGAGCCAACAGTGTGCCCAGGT
>WAAB01009884.1:85533-102869 GCA_013389865.1 Piaya cayana | reverse complement strand
TCTATGATTCTATGATTCAATATTGAGACACCTTTTTAAAGGTGCTGGGTGTTCTCACCAAATAATTTTTTAAGTTTCAAAATCTGAAGAAGTTTTTCTAGGTAACCACCATTTGGATTTGGATCAAATTAACTTGATGTATGGTTTATGTACTTCTACCCATTACAAGAAAGATTTTTACCTGCTATTGAAGACAGTTATTTTGAGAAATGTTAGTGATATATTGCAGCAAGAAGACTTTTCTGAAATTGAGCTTCTCTAGTGAACTTCTGATGTGATATTTCAAAATTAGGTTATTCCTTAGACTTAAAGTGGTAGATATAACTTCTGTTTTCTCCTTTATGAGGAAGAAAAAGCATTGGGTAGTGTACTTTTGACCTTTAGATACTTACATTTTGTAAGACTCCTGAAGATAATAATGCTTCTCTTTTTTTACCTTGAGAAAGAGTTTTTTACCATCTCCTTCACAACTCAGCTATTATATTGATCATTTCCAGCAGATTTTTCTTCCATAATCTGCAAAATATTAATTCTTAGAGCTTTTTATTTCCTGTTTATTTCACTTGGGCTTTCATTCTCATGATCAGTATTAATAGAAATTCCAATTTATGTAATTTCACTTTTCTTTTTGACACATCTTTGTACACTTTTTATTAACATTTACTGCATTTAAGATTCATTGGCTGGTACTGGTATTTATATTGGGGGCTCTAGGTGGTATACTGTAGCAGGGTTACCATTCAAAGATTAGATACCTGTCTTTGGGTTTCTGCATGAGGAGCTGAGTTCCAAATTTCATTATCATACATGGAGACCTACTCAATAAAATCTGTATATTTAAAGAACAATTCCTCTCCTTCTGAAGTGGTCACATTCAGTATTAAAGTGAATCTCTGCCTCAGTCTACTTTCTGTATCAAGTAGGAGTAGGAGTTTTCTGTTGCCATCTATTGCCATTTGACTGAGGCATCCTGATGCTGGCATGTGTGAGAGAGACAGCCTGCAGAGACTTGCACCTTTCAGCGAGTAACAGCTGATGTCAAGGAGTGATAGCTGTCATCTGTCAATAGATTAATACACTTAGGCCATTGATTCAGATTGCTACTTAGGGTTTCCTGACTATCAATGTGATGCTTAATCCACTGTTTAATATTGCTGCATAATATTATCTATTTAAAGGTAAATGAATGTTTTGTGGTAAAAGCTTCTATTGTTCTAGTTAAACAATAATAGTCCTTTCCATGTGAAGAGATTTGTGACTTTGGAATAAGTTGTGAATTTTTATAAGAAGCATGTACTGCAGCATTTGTAAATGTTGGTTTCTTACGCTTACACAGTTTGATATTTCTGACTTCATGTTATAACTGAGACAGTGACTTTACAACCTACTTGGGTTTTCTTCTTTGACAATATAACTACTGAATTACTTGACTATGGTTAGAATATTTTGCACTTTGATTTTGCTTTCTGTTTTACTGGGTAATATGATGAATTATTTATGAAGCCAAATAAGTAGAATTGTGATAATGGATACAGAATCAAACCTCTGATTTTATCATCGTCAGCATTCAGTCAGGCTACTGGGTTTTATGTACAGACAGTGAGAACTTCTGTAAATGTCGCTTCCAAAGAAATTTAGGATTTGCAGTTTTATCAGGTAAAGTCACTTTTTTCTAGGATGTGCATCATCTTGAATTGATGGATTAGCAATTTGTGTATTGTGTTGTCAGAAGTTGCTAAGATATTTTCTGAGCAGAGACTGTTCGTTTCAGATGCATTTGCTTTCAGTTAATAAGACCATATTATGTGTGGGTTTGTGTCTGTGTAGGTTTGTCCCTGCATGGGATTGTAAATGAAGAATGACAGAGGGAAAAATACCCTTTTAGTTATATCTTTTTAAACCAAAATAAAGCTGCTTGATGAATGACAATAAGATATCACACCACTGCATGTGTTACTAATTAACAGGCTTTACAGGTTTTGATATATTCAGCAGTACGACTTGTGTTTGTGGCTAAAAATCAATGCTAATGATCTGTGTAGTGTTACAATACAGATAGCACATTTCCAAAAACTGTTATAAATGTAAAATCCCACTTGTGCAAAATCTGTAAGGACAAATAAACACCACTGTAATTCTCAAATAAATTATTATGCGCTCACTTTTTTGTGAAGAAAACCTATTTCCAAATAGAAGTGTAGCAATTTTGATGTTACTTTTCACATGATATTTTTGTTTTACTAGATTTAGAAGATTTTGTACTTTGATATTGTATTCTGTTTCAGAAGGGGAGAACATGAATTACTTATGAAGTCAAGTAATTAAGCCAGATGGAAACAGTTGGTTATTCACCTCCAATGTTCTTTGAGAACCCTCTATACAATCTTATTTTGTTCTTACTAGTTTATCATACTTAGGTCAAGCTGAACTCTTATTGAAGTTAATTTTAATTTCCTCATTTATCTTGCTAGTTAAGATTTTCACATTCATTTCTTCTGTTAATGAGAAATCCCTTGAAAATTAACTTTAAAATTTGAAATTTTGTTTTCTGCAGGAGTATAGGTAAGATACAATAACATGTTTTTTTAAACAGTTAACTCAAGCATCTTTTAAAATGCACATAATATTAATGCGTAAAGCTATGTATGCAAAGAGTGCATTTTTTCCTTAACCAGGATAATGCAGTTTAGTACTTGATACAATTCATCAGCCTTCTAATTTTCTGGAACCCAAATGAGTCATGTGAGACAAGCATATGTTAACTCAAAGGCGCCATCATGTATCTGACATTTAACCATTCACAAATAAAATCTGTACTTATTTGGAAAATTTCAGGATTTAGGAGAAATAGATTGAATAGGAAGCTGTTGAAATAGAAGCAGAGAGGAAGAAAGAGACTCTAACTTAAGTTGAATCTTTCCTGGGAATTTGCATCTCTCTTATAGGCAAAGCATAAAGTACAATTCAGGATTCAGAAATGTAAGCCATATTCAACTGTCTTTCAAACAGTCAATATTCTGACACATTTTAGATATATACACTGGGAATTCTTGCACCAAAAAATTCTCAAGCTTGGAGATAATCATAAATATCTGAGAGTTATATTTATTATATGTCAGTATATTTATCATATGTCTGTATTTACAAAAGAATAGAATTTAGTTGAAAGCAGTATTCTAAACTTCTGTAAGTCCGGGTTTGTCTATCTTTAAACTTTTTAAAACCCTGGGAAAGAATTATCCAAAGACTAGTCATAATGGAAAGATGAAGAGCTGACCAGATCTTTTATTTTGGCTATGTTGATTTGTGAGAATAAATAATACCTGAGAGACAGAGATGGATAAATTCTGAAGGAACCAAAAGCCTGACTGAAGATAGGAACTGTGCTAAGGAACTCAATGGATAAAGTTTAAAGGGCAACAGGCCATGATGGCAAACGTGCAGGAATTGGGGGAAAAAAAGCGGTATTGCAAAACTGGCAATACTTGGACTTAGGAAATCAGTCCAACACAAGCTGCAGAAGCCTGTATAAGAAGTTGAAAGATAACGAGGAGGAAGAGAAGGATCTGTCTTAGGAAAGGATTAGGCGTTAGGTAGTGTCACAAATGTAATTTCTACCTGTCCATGAATTTGATTCAGCTCCCTAAAACCTCATTTGTCTATGACAACCTATTACAGGCATATTACTCAAAAAGGAATACAACTTTTAAGTATTAAGTTAGATATCTAACAGCTAGACAGCCTATCTTTCCTTCCTCTTGCAGAATCTCCTTGGCTGATTTATACATACCTTTGACTAAACCTGTAATACAAGTTTTGTAATATTTGCTGCACCAATGCTTTTTCCCCAGAAAAGACTTACACAAACTTCAACTTTGGCATTCCTTACCATCATCCCTTTCACTCACATATTCAGGTTTATTCTTATAACAGAAGAATGTTGAAGGTAGCTTCAGGAAGCCAGCGAAAGCTGTCTGCTCAGGGGTAGGTGTAAACTGTTATAACCTTATCAGAAGGAAGATAATTTTCTGACATTGTTGCCTTCTCGGCTTTTTACAGAAGTTGAACAAACCATTAAAACTGAATAATTTCAGAACAGGGAATAATATTAATCCCATATTGTCCTTACTACAGAACTGAATTAATTCTAAGGCAGTTAGAAATACATTTGGAGCCTACATATTATCTGTTGATCAACAGGAAACAAAAAATCAAAGTTACAGGATGCTAGGACTGATCATCCTGTTAAAATTCTAACTTGCCTGCACAACTACATCCTGTTCCATTGACTTTGGAATGCAAGTATAAGAATAGAAACAATCCTGCATTTCTGTATTGTTACAAGGATGATTTAAGTCCTCACATCAAATAAAATGGAGAAGAAGGATATAGCTGTTATCTAGAGATAGAGAAGAAAAAAATAAATGTATCTGTATCCTTATACTTTTACCATAAAGCTCTTGAGGACAATGAAGATAAATCAAGAAGTGAATATCATATTTAGCTTAAGTAGTAATCATTGGTTGACCTTTTTTTTTTAAGATTGACTTGGACCTTGAGCACCGAGATTTTAGAGAATACTTATTGTGTAAAACATTGAGGAAAGCATTTATGTACTGTCTGATTGTAAAGGAAGTGGTAAAATATTTTAATTCCTCACAACCTACCTCCTTCAACCCATATCACTTCTTTTATTTTGTTTATTTGTTCCAAAGCTGTTGAATTTGTAACTGAATTGGTATAAGTCTCTAATCATCTACAGGGGATATCATGCTCCACACAGGTTTGTGGGTTTTTTTGTTAGTGCACAAAAAAAAAGTTTTGAATGATGAGTTTCCTTCATATTACTAGATGACATGGGATCTAGTGATCCAAGAGGCAACTCCCCTCCATGGTTTGGGGCTATACTGAAGACAATACTTCAAGAGCCTTTCGTATATCTAAAGACCAAAGCACATCTAAAATAACTGTATGGAAGACAAACTTTTAACATGATGTTCATCAGTAAGACACTCTTCACAGTTTTTGAAAATGTGAAAATGTGAACATGTGGGGAGAAATCTTTGGAGAACTACCCTCAAGTCCAGTGGGGAAAAATTGAAGTTTTTGCTGGTTGCCCAAAAAGCCTTTGCTGCGTTTGATTACAAAGACGTCTTGATATAAATCAGATTGTTATGTGATTAAATATTTATGAAAGAAAATTCATTTTATATACAGTAAAGCATGCTTATTCAAGAAGGGACTTCAGTTAAGTGGTTTTATGGAGTCTATAGTTATTGATCTTAACTGTACTGATCCTGAGAATTGTTTACCTTCAGTTACTTCAGCAGGAGGCAAATGCAATCAGGAATTTAAGAGCAGTACATTTGCCAAATACCATAAGTAAATAAAGGAGATCTACTGCATCTGAAAGCATTTATTATCAATCACTTCATCAGCTGGACTATTTTAACAAAAAAACCCCAAATGCTCATTCATATAAGGGAACTCTCTGAAGATGGCTGAAAATCCTGATATAGTGACTGGGAAATATCTCCCCTGACTTGAGCTATTTAGACAGTAGCTGTCTATTCTAAATAAGGGTAAATTTATTTCACTCATTATAGATACCTAAACTTTGTTTCCCTTGACATTTTGGTCCTCCTTAAAGAGTTGCAATACATTAAAAAAACCCAAAAAAACCAAAACCAAAACCAAACGCTTAACAGAATAGTTGAAGTTTGATGAAGTGAACTAAGCTAACTTTGCATCCTGAAAGACAGTTAATGCCTGATTGAACGTGCGTACTTACTTTTTTTTTAGCATCTGCTACAACAATACAGATGAACATCAGATTTATAAGAAAAGGTATTTCTGTTCACTGGTAATCGTTAAATAAGACTGTAATTTAAGAAAATTATTCACACTGAAAAAATTGCAGCATTTAAGGAAGTGCCAATGTTTACTATAAGTCTATTCTTACCTGCGGTAGTGAAAGGCATTGACTGTTTTAACTTGAAACTTGATGTGCAGTATACTAGTATGATGTAAAAGGAGGTTAGAATCATTTCAGTTGGAGACTTCTTATGTGTTTACTGAATTTTGCACAAACACTTTTCTGTCTATCATGGAATATATTTACTATGGGGAATTCACTTTAATTGTTTACACTGAAACACCCATTACTCTGCATTCTTATTAAGAAGACATTCTTTGAAATTTCCATAATTACCAGTATGCACTTGTAGTTATGTACTTGTCATATTTTACAGCTCAGTGCATATGCATGATCTAATGAATATGAATAAATTTGAAGGGTACTTTTTCTTTTTTTTTTTTTGTGAAGCTTGTTTCCATATCATATTGCAATAAAGCAAGAATCAAATGCTACATACGGGCAAAAGAGAAACAGAATATTTCTGGTGCTTCAAAGTAGGGAGTCTTGTCATGAAATTCTAGCAATACTTGATTACTTTTAATGGGAGCCATGTTTGGTTTTTTTCTTTTTTCTGCCTGCAATATAGCAAATCACTTTTATCCTTAATTAAATGCAATGATTTTTTTGCATCCTAGTGCTCGTACAGATGCATTCTCTGCAATGCTTATCCAGTTTAACAGTTGTTTCTAAATGTCTATTTTTCACCTGTAGCCTACTATTGCTAGCAGAGCAACAGATTTTACATTTTGACACTTTCTGAGAGTTTGAGGCTTCACAGAGTATTGTCTGATTGGATCCAGACCCACTGTTGGCCTCTAGAGCTGGAATACAGTAGAATAATTCTATTATACTCGAGATTTTATTTAATCAATTACTTTAATTAATCAAATTTTCTTTATAGTTAGATTAAGGCCTAGCAGTTTATAAATATGCTAAATAATACTTGTAACTAAAATTTAGTGTTGCCTGAATATGACTTTCACAAATATTGTTTTTAGCACCCTACCCAGTCAAATTAACATCTAATATAAAACAAATTATAGTTTTCCTTACATATGATAATAAATAGAAAAAAATAGGTAAAATAAAAGCAGCATGACATGCAGTCTACTTTTTCAGAGGACAGCAGATGCCATTTTCACCCCAAGATAGTTATTTTCAATTTACCTATGGAACAGATCGACCTTGAGTTTACCAGCTCTGTGTGAAAATAATGTGTCAGTAATACCTTTGTTGCTTTTCATAGTAGGCTCTAAAGAACTTCTGAAACTGCAGAACTTTTGCTTGTCCTATGACCTTTTTAACAAAGATGAAATGTAGTGTAACTGCTAATACCTATGCAGAGTTGTTTCGTTAGGAAGGAATCTTGCCTTCTCTTTTCAGAATCCTGTTCTAATTACTCAACATCAAAAGGGTGTTTCCCTCAACAGCAATGGCAAAGGTCCAGTGGATTTAATGTAGCTGTTCTTGCATGGTATTAATCAGTGTAAGCAAGGTTACTAGAATCTGGGCTTAAACAGAAGATTCATGGACTAGAATCTGCTTTTGTATCCCATTAAAAATAACTTATTATTTCATACCTTTTTCCAATATGTAACTAATATAACAGGTCCAGATAAGACAAAAGATAAAATGATAGTGTAGAAAAATCAGAGCAGTAAGGCAGAATGACTATATTTCAGATGTCGTAGTTAGTATTGGACCAGTGATTCAGTTTTACTTTGTATTTCCTGTATTTTGTAATAAGGAAAATGATCCATTGCTAATATAACTGTAAGTGTTTTCAACATCTGTCCTAGAGGTATTACAGGTGTTTCATCCTGTTCCATATATTAGAACATTTTGTATTTCGCTCTTGAGTATGTTCCTTCAAAAGGAGTATCTGCTGCATTTCTGCATCATATCCAGCATCAATCACTTTGATTAGGGTCTCACTCCACAAAGTGAACAGCTTTTCTTCCATGGCAGGTCCATATGTTTCCTGCAGCTGTTAGAGTTTCCAGACAGAATGTGGCAGTACTCTGTTCAGAGTTTGTATTCCTGTCAAAAAGGCAGGAAATTATTCCTCTCTGCTTTGATTCGCCTTGAAATCAAGTGGCTTGAAACTGTGGTAGTTAGACCATAGTTTCCTACAAAATTATATTTGAAATGGTGTCTGCATTGCCTTTTCGTAGCTATGACTCTAGAAAGTATGCACTACCAAAGTTTGTTCTCACTGCACTGCGTGAATGGCATCCTAGAAAGGAAAAAGCAGGGAGTTTTTTAACATGGATCCAATGATAGATGATTACTGTCAGTTGCGGACTACTTTCTTTATAGCTATGAGCGTGAAGTATGTTGAGTTTCATTTATAGTTTTCTGGTTTCTCACTTGGGAAAATATTTCTGGTTTGTTGATTAATATTTTGGGTTTTTTGCGCTAAGGCAGTATGTAGAACTACGTACTACAGTACTCTGTACTACAGTAGTAGTACTACTACAGTATCCTGAGGACAGTGCAAAGTGTGTACCAACTAGAAGATTAATAATCTCTATTTGCAGAAATACTAAATATTTCCATGAAGGACACCTTGAAGATCACCACCACACTATGGTTTTGTTACATCTAAGAAATACATAGAAATAAAGCTATTAAAACACACACATATGCAAATAAAACTCCAAACCAGTAGGGAGAGCTGATTTTATTTTTTTGTTTGGTTTTTATTTCTGACCACTGGCTAAGTCTGACAGTAATCAGTTTTCTAAGAACATGATTAATCCTAAAATCACATGCATTTGTTCACCAACTAGGCATTGTTCTGTCACTTTTCATTGTATTTGCTTAGCTGATGCTCAGAGACATAGACAATGGACCATTACATTTTGGTGACCAGAAACCCAGTTTGGCTAGTCTTAAATATACTTTCAATTAAACTCAAAGTTGTGTACATGTTCAGGTGGTAAGTATTTTTAATAGCTCTGTGAGCCCAAAAACGCAGGCTGACAATCAATATCTGCCACAGATGAATGACTGTAATATATTCACTATACTAGAGGTATGAAAAATAACTACCATATCAGAATATCTAACTGATTTGAACATCTACCTCTGTGATTCCACACTGTTACATCAGTTTAAGCAACCCAGGCAAATTGATCTTGACACTGCCAAGTACCCTGATTCTCTGTGACTTCAAGATGACAGTTAAGTAGCTGAGCTGTCGCAACTCAGAAGCTTCCCATTTCCCACTAAGTAAAAAAGGAGAAAACGCACACAGACTGTCAAACTTGTGAACTGTGGTACCAACAGAAGATTAATTACAGGAGCTAAGACTGTGGACATAATAAAACAAGCTCAGTGAAAAAAAAACCTTTCCAAATTACAAAACTACTAAGAAATATACAATTTCTTATTGATTGAGGTAGTTCTTTGTCAGATCGTTCGGTTCTGTCTTTCATGTGAAATGCAAATTTTTGCTGAATATAGAAAAAAATAAAGAAAACTTTTTCCTTTGTTCTAATGTACAGAAAACAGTCCCCCACAAGCAGAAGACAACAAGATTTGGGTTTTGGTTTATAGTTTTCTGATAAAACGCCTAACCTTTCCAGTGGAGGTAGAAATTTTCTATTTTAAGTCAAAATCATTTTTATTGTAGTAAAAAGGCCTTATAAAAATATTTTTTTTATTTATTCCAAAAGGAAATTTTCTGAGCTGCTTGATGTGAATAGGAAAAGTAAATTTATTATCTATATGAAGACCTTTGTCATACAAAGCATTTTAGCTTTAAAGTGTGAGTAACACCACAGATTTCAGACAGACTTCTTGAATGTTTAAGTGTTTTTCTGAGCATTATAGAGAAAACATTATTTATTAACTAAGTTAGCAGATGGACATATTTTGCTACAATAGATGCATAAAACTAATCATTTGTGTTTTCTACTCCTCACCTGCTCATTTCCATACTAATTAAATGCTACAGTGAGAATTCTTGTTGGTTTAGAGTGGAAAAGAAAGTAGGAAGAGGGTTGAGGGGAGTGGGCAAAAGCCCATCTGGGGACTACAAAGCCCTAGTGCCCAGTATTGCCCTTGGGTTTCAAGGGGCTCAGGTTCTGTGCTGAATTTTTCAGTAGTAACNTAATAAAACAAGCTCAGTGAAAAAAAAACCTTTCCAAATTACAAAACTACTAAGAAATATACAATTTCTTATTGATTGAGGTAGTTCTTTGTCAGATCATTCGGTTCTGTCTTTCATGTGAAATGCAAATTTTTGCTGAATATAGAAAAAAATAAAGAAAACTTTTTCCTTTGTTCTAATGTACAGAAAACAGTCCCCCACAAGCAGAAGACAACAAGATTTGGGTTTTGGTTTATAGTTTTCTGATAAAACGCCTAACCTTTCCAGTGGAGGTAGAAATTTTCTATTTTAAGTCAAAATCATTTTTATTGTAGTAAAAAGGCCTTATAAAAATATTTTTTTTATTTATTCCAAAAGGAAATTTTCTGAGCTGCTTGATGTGAATAGGAAAAGTAAATTTATTATCTATATGAAGACCTTTGTCATACAAAGCATTTTAGCTTTAAAGTGTGAGTAACACCACAGATTTCAGACAGACTTCTTGAATGTTTAAGTGTTTTTCTGAGCATTATAGAGAAAACATTATTTATTAACTAAGTTAGCAGATGGACATATTTTGCTACAATAGATGCATAAAACTAATCATTTGTGTTTTCTACTCCTCACCTGCTCATTTCCATACTAATTAAATGCTACAGTGAGAATTCTTGTTGGTTTAGAGTGGAAAAGAAAGTAGGAAGAGGGTTGAGGGGAGTGGGCAAAAGCCCATCTGGGGACTACAAAGCCCTAGTGCCCAGTATTGCCCTTGGGTTTCAAGGGGCTCAGGTTCTGTGCTGAATTTTTCAGTAGTAACTGTGATCTGGCAGCGTTGGACATTATGTGAAATGCTAATATAATTTCTGGTCCCTCAGGAAGATTAAATGCTTACAGATTTATGTCAATTATAAGCCAGTTTGTGTTTTGAATTCAAGCATTTAAATTCTAGCTAAAATTATATTCTCTCTGTGACTGTGACAGAAATCATATCAGGAAATCATATTTTCTAAGTTAGTTCTGGTTATTAGCTTGGGCCTGAAATACTAACATCTTACAGAGAAGATCCCTTCCCAAATTAAGACTGAAGAGCAGTACTGAAGCAGTAGACACTGTATATTGCTTGTTAGTGGAGAAACCCAGTAGCAGTATAATAAAAATTCTCAGAATGTGATTAATGCTTATTTTGTCTGGAAATCAGCAATGATGAGAAACATTGCAGTGTGTATAAAAGTTTCTGGACACCACTGTAGAATCTAAATACCTACTGCTGTCCAGTCAGTTTTGCCATTTAAAAATCAAATTACCTGTATTCTGCTATAGGTGGTGTTTGTTATGTTTTAATTGCAGTGAGTCAAAATCAAGTCATAGATACACACAAAAGGAGAAAGGATTTTCTGCCAAATTTTCTAAAATATGGATAGTCTATGGGTATACATTGAATTCTTGTATTTGTGTGTTCTTAAATACCAAAGTAAACTTCATTTAAAAATAAACTTATGCTTATCTTTTCTATATACAAAGACGATCAGCCACTAACACCTTATCCAACAAATTTCTTTAGTTGTACTCATTTTAAGAGGTAGGGATGTAATTTTCTACTAGTTAACTTCTTTTAAATAATTCCAGACCAGGATTGGAGCAGAGTAGTCCCCCATGCACAACAGTTAACTAAGATGGTTCCTCACACAGATATAATATATTGATGACTTGCATTTATTGTACAGATAAAGCTTGGCTGTACTTTGTAAAATAATATTTTATTTAAACAAACAAAAATTTAATTTAGGATAGTGAGGAGCAATCAGTCACACTGTTTCCTGATTAGGCATCATTCATCCTAGACTGATGGTGGTTACCATGAGAACTCCATAGGTCTAGAGCACTTGGATCCTCTATCACTTGATACAGAGTCTTAGTAAATTTCTTATTTCAGATGTTTAAATAAATTCTCTATAGCTATAATGAATGCTTTCCTTTCTGACAGGGAATAATATGATTCCCTAATATTGATTCAGTTCCCATGAATATTCAATGCAAAATCATTGGAGATTTGTTAATAGAAGAATTAACATGTACCAAAAAGGAAGTGCATCAGGGCAATTATATTTGCTAATAGATTTTTTTTTCTTCTGCTATGCTAAATGACATTTTTTCTCTATAAATCTTTGTTAACACTGGCAATTCAGCATCTTTAACCTAATTGTTTAATTTGCATGCTTTGCCTTTGTGATTGGGTTACAGTTTGTTTTACTTTAGTCTTTATTATTAGCTCTCTGGATGTATAATTATGCTTTATTACTTAACATTCAATTTACTTTGATCAGTATTTGAGTATAAGGTCTCACACAAAGGCAGCAATACACAAAAGTACTTTTCTGCTTCTGTGAGCCCTTCTGCAACCCCTGTACCCCTGAGTCTCTGTACCTCTGGAAAAATTTAACTTGCAAATGACATATTATGGCTGCAATAATTACAGTCAGCTGAAGAACTGGAAGATAAGTTTCAATTTATATATGAATTGGTCATATCATCTCATGCTCAATTGGTCAAGTCATTTATGAGCTGGTTAAAGACTGTCAAATGGAGCTTTTGCATCCCCTGTATTGTGCTTTCTGGCCTAACACTCCTCCAAAAAAAAAAAAGTTGTTTTCAAAATTATGATTGTTAATCTGATTCATATAATCTAAAAAAAAGAAAATAGTCTGCTTTTACAGGAATGTTTATTTTAACTATACTATCACTTTTGAGAAATTATGAAAAACTGGAATATAATAATTGGATGTATTTTTCTCTCTCCCCTCTCATATCACTGATTCAAATTAAAAAAAGATATTTTTAAAATCCAATTAAAATTTTTGAGTGAAATTTTTCAGGATAAGAGCTTTAGAAACCTACTAGTTCTTCTTATGCTCCTTTTTTAACTTAAATTAGTGTTTGACTTATCATAGGAACAAAACTTTACTATAGTCAATGGTGACTACTATTTAGAAAATATTTTACAAAGAACTATTGGCAAATATTACAAAAGTAAAGATAGCAAAAAACAGGTTAATTTTTAAAATGTTTTTTATAGAACAGAGACTAGAAAAAATCAAATAGTAGAAAAGGATAAATAAAATATTTGCAAGTATATTAGACTCAACAGGTTATAGCATTTAGTTTTAAGTATTTTAAGAATAAGACTTTTATTAATATAACTTTTATGCTCAAATTTAAGCACACAATCTTCATTTGAAAATTCATAACATACTGATAATTTTATTTGAAGAGGATGATTATGATATGAAGACACTAGTCATTTAATCAGGAATCTGAAAAAAACACATTAATTTAAGTGCCAGATTTTCAAACATCTTTTAACAGATTCTAAAGGAGAGCTAATGATCACAGGGAAACAAATAGGAAGTGTGATTAAATATGTCAGATTATATCAAAGGTAAATGACATCTAAATATTTAACTATGCTTTTATAGTAATGAAAAACCCCTCTTAGACAAATACAGTGTGGAGTTGCTTATTTACCTACATTAAATAGATTATTTATTTAATTGCTGAAGTAGGGTGGCTTAAGGTGTAGTTAATGGAAATAAATAGAAGAGCAATACAGAGAAAAAATTGGCTGAGTGAGGTACTCCATAGGTTTTATATCAAAGGAAGAGTTCTCCAGATAAGGATAAGTAATGAAATTTCAGGGATATTTTTTTTTCAGATTCATCCTCATTATTATATTTAGTATATTTATTAATATATATTTAGTATATTTATATATATCGGTATATGTATTAATGACGTTGCAGAAAAAATGAGAAATATGCCAGTGGGGACTTTGGTAATATTGAAGGAACTGGGTAAATTTTAATCAAGAAATAAAATGCAAATCAAAAGCATGTCAGTTGGAGAAGGCAGTTCAGGAAGCATCTCTGGTTGAATCTGTTGCTTATGGTTGAACAAACTGCGAATACAATATGCTTATATATTGAAGAATAATATTGATTTAGCTAATGACTCTGAATCTGTCTACATTCAAGCTCCAAATTCTTTTTTATACTAGGAACTGTATATACATGTTCATTTTACTATACTCTTTCCACATAAAATGCTAATTGCCTTCTCTTAAACTATGTACTTTGAAGTCAAGATGAAAGTCACATGAACTGAGAGGAGAAATTGCTCTACTGCTTGAACATTTTCTAAGTCTTTGGCTTAATTTTCACCTGAAAGCTCTTCTAGTTAAAGAACTGGGAAGTGACCAATGTTTTGACAAACTGAAAGGATGGATCTACTTATCTAGTTCAATGTCAAATAAATTTCTAAGCCTAATGAATAAGACACATGGCATTAAGATGGANTCTGTTCACCAGGTCTGGCTTCCTTTTCCCAAAGATCAAGCCAGTACTCAAAGAAACCAATTTTTTTGTCAGTGGAGGATGTGAAAGCAAAAATGATAGATATCCTCAACAGCCTTTCGTAAAATGGTATGAGACATTGCTTTGAATGTTGGCAGCATTTTATGTAGTTGTGTGTCAACTCAGAAGGGAACTATTTTGAAGGTGATCATAGTTGATTTTCTAAATTTGTTAAATAAAAAGGTTTACAGTCACAGTTACGTGGGTGGGTTGGTTTCTTNATATTTGTGAGAGACATGTTTTGCCTGAGTTTGTTGTAAACGTGAAAATCTTTTTTCTTAGCATCTCAGTTTGTAATGTATTCTGTTTTTTTCTTGCATCTTAAAGCTAGTACGCTTCCTATAGTAGACTGCAGCATTGCTCTAGCTGTTCAGCCTAAATTTGTTTGGTCAGTGTCACATCAGTGATGATTTAGGGGTCTTTTAGCAGAAAGTACAACAACAAAAAATACCAAAAAACCCAACCTTAACATCCTGTATATACCCATAGCAAAACCAGTAAGTATTGTTTGGGTATTGTTTGGATATAGTCTGTACTTTTGATCTTCTGAACACTGAAGACAATGCACCTTTCTAAGAGGATTGATGCAAAAAAAAAAGAAGACTAACCTTCTAGCTTGGGAACCAAGAGTGGGAGGGAAAAGACAAAGAAGACAAAGAAGCTTATAGAACATGTTCTAATCTGCCACAGTGGGAAAAGGCTCAGGTATAACACCTCACTCAATATGAGTGGATACATATTCAAATATAGATGTTTTCATACTCTCTGTCAGAAAGGGTTGGGGTACTTTGGCCCACAGTACTTTGTGAAGGAGATCTTAGCTCAGGGGAAAAAAGAAAAAAAGGGCTGTGTTTGAGCATCCGTCCTGTTCACCAGGTCTGGCTTCCTTTTCCCGAAGATCAAGCCAGTACTCAAAGAAACCAATTTTTTTGTCAGTGGAGGATGTGAAAGCGAAAATGATAGATATCCTCAACAGCCTTTCGTAAAATGGTATGAGACATTGCTTTGAATGTTGGCAGCATTTTATGTAGTTGTGTGTCAACTCAGAAGGGAACTATTTTGAAGGTGATCATAGTTGATTTTCTAAATTTGTTAAATAAAAAGGTTTACAGTCACAGTTACGTGGGTGGGTTGGTTTCTTATTTTTTGTGTCACACCTCATATAACTTTCCATTTTGGGGGAAAAATCCAGAAATATTCACTAAAATCTGTCTCCTAAACTAAACAATAGTTTAAATCTTTAAAAATTAAAAAGCACCTGCCTTTCAGCAGTTTTAAATTACAGAAGTATTTCAAAGATAAGAATGTTGCAGAAATATTTTTCCCTATTCCCCTTGCACTTTAAGGCAATTTCACTTTAAGAACAGTTCCAGCTACTCATGGACCTTCTCCAGAAAGGACATGCCAAGTGAAAATATGCATTCAGATTAATTTCAGAGGACAACTAGTTAATTTAAGTTCCTGGAATTTAAGACTTAGAGTTTTTCATTGTTCCCTATTTTAAAATGGTTTTGTATATGAGTGTTTTGAAGATTGTGCTATGTTGAACAACTGCTAAAATAGGTGGTAAAAAGGATGAATATAAGCTTTCCTGATGACACAAACCAGGGTGGTGCACTAAGCAACTCTTATTTTTATTTTTTCTCTTTTTTAAAAAAATAGATTTTGCTATGTTGTTTTCAATAGCTCAGTAGGAAAAGATGAATTTATATTTGTGAAAATTAAAATGATAGAAAGTAACATTGTTATGCAGTGACATATTTGTTTTTCACGTCTGTTAATTCCTTGCCTCCTGTATATGCACATATATCCCAGAAATACAATACTTGTTCAGAAATATATGAATGCATATTTTGCTAAAGCAGGCTTATACCATGAAATATGGAAGTTTAAAAAAAAATCGATGTCAATATNCTTGCCTTGCCTTCTCTTGCCTTGAGTTCTCTTTCAAAAATACCTGGAACTGCTTTGCAGACTTGATCTCAAAGTTATACTTGAAAATCAGCTCTGGATTAAAGCAAGAAAGTTTCTGTGTTCAGACCCAACTACAGCAAGCTGGTAAATATTTATCAGTTTGCTTTAAAACCTGTGAGATTAAGCAGCAACTTTATGTAGCCTTCTGTATTGACTGCTGATGAGTGACCACCTACACAAACCAAGCAAATACAAAACTCAAATCTGATACTGACTAAGCAAAGCGATTTTGGAAAACAATAACCAAAATTATTTATTTTGAAGCTGCTAACCTTTGAGATCACTTTGTCCTGAAATTTTAGTATTTAGTGAAAATGATATTTTGCACTCTTAAAATATTAAGGAATAGTTCATCTTAACCTTTGTCTAGTACAGAGCAATAAACTACCTGGCAAAGGTAATTAGATAAACCACCTTAGTTTTTTCAGCCAATCATTTGCAAACATGTATTTGTACAGTCACTGACTGGAAAAGCCATCTGTACTATCTGTAACTTTGTTTCAATCAATATTGATAATATTTGTGAGAGACATGTTTTGCCTGAGTTTGTTGTAAACGTGAAAATCTTTTTTCTTAGCATCTCAGTTTGTAATGTATTCTGTTTTTTTCTTGCATCTTAAAGCTAGTACGCTTCCTATAGTAGACTGCAGCATTGCTCTAGCTGTTCAGCCTAAATTTGTTTGGTCAGTGTCACATCAGTGATGATTTAGGGGTCTTTTAGCAGAAAGTACAACAACAAAAAATACCAAAAAACCCAACCTTAACATCCTGTATATACCCATAGCAAAACCAGTAAGTATTGTTTGGGTATTGTTTGGATATAGTCTGTACTTTTGATCTTCTGAACACTGAAGACAATGCACCTTTCTAAGAGGATTGATGCAAAAAAAAAAGAAGACTAACCTTCTAGCTTGGGAACCAAGAGTGGGAGGGAAAAGACAAAGAA
>WAAB01009884.1:0-85226 GCA_013389865.1 Piaya cayana | reverse complement strand
GGAAAAAAAAAAAAAGGGCTGTGTTTGAGCACCCACTCTGTTCACCAGGTCTGGCTTCCTTTTCCCAAAGATCAAGCCAGTACTCAAAGAAACCAATTTTTTTGTCAGTGGAGGATGTGAAAGCAAAAATGATAGATATCCTCAACAGCCTTTCGTAAAATGGTATGAGGCATTGCTTTGAATGTTGGCAGCATTGTATGTAGTTGTGTGTCAACTCAGAAGGGAACTATTTTGAAGGTGATCATAGTTGATTTTCTAAATTTGTTAAATAAAAAGGTTTACAGTCACAGTTATGTGGGTGGGTTGGTTTCTTATTTTTTGTGTCACACCTCATATAACTTTCCATTTTGAGGGAAAAATCCAGAAATATTCACTAAAATCTGTCTCCTAAACTAAACAATAGTT
Source organism: Piaya cayana (assembly GCA_013389865.1). Classification (NCBI taxonomy): domain Eukaryota; kingdom Metazoa; phylum Chordata; class Aves; order Cuculiformes; family Coccyzidae; genus Piaya; species Piaya cayana. The sequence continues at coordinate 84,821 of WAAB01009884.1, read as the reverse complement.
TTAATATTTAAAAGTTAAAAAGCACCTGCCTTTCAGCAGTTTTAAATTACAGAAGTATTTCAAAGATAAGAATGTTGCAGAAATATTTTTCCCTATTCCCCTTGCACTTTAAGGCAATTTCACTTTAAGAACAGTTCCAGCTACTCATGGACCTTCTCCAGAAAGGACATGCCAAGTGAAAATATGCATTCAGATTAATTTCAGAGGACAACTAGTTAATTTAAGTTCCTGGAATTTAAGACTTAGAGTTTTTCATTGTTCCCTATTTTAAAATGGTTTTGTATATGAGTGTTTTGAAGATTGTGCTATGTTGAACAACTGCTAAAATAGGTGGTAAAAAGGATGAATATAAGCTTTCCTGATGACACAAACCAGGGTGGTGCACTAAGCAACTCTTATTTTTATTTTTTCTCTTTTTTAAAAAAATAGATTTTGCTATGTTGTTTTCAATAGCTCAGTAGGAAAAGATGAATTTATATTTGTGAAAATTAAAATGATAGAAAGTAACATTGTTATGCAGTGACATATTTGTTTTTCACGTCTGTTAATTCCTTGCCTCCTGTATATGCACATATATCCCAGAAATACAATACTTGTTCAGAAATATATGAATGCATATTTTGCTAAAGCAGGCTTATACCATGAAATATGGAAGTTTAAAAAAAAATCGATGTCAATATGTTTACTTACTTAGCACTTACTTTAATTACTTGCAGGAGTTATTGTTGCTTAGGCAGATAATTCATAAGTATGCAAGGATTCTGTAAACTGTTGCTACTTTATTCTTGTTTATCAGACCAATAGGAATACTTCCTATTCCCAGGGTCCTACACACCAAATGCCATGTTAGCACTATTTCTTAGGATCAAGGTCTTATGCAATTAAAATAAGGGACATTTTATATAAATTTTAAAATACCTATAAGATATACTCTCAGAGGTCTTTATGCTCAGATTTTATATCAGAAAAACCATTATTCTGAAAAATTCCAGCTGCTTCTCTTTAGAAGTGCTGTTCAGTGCCTAGTTCAGGTCTTCATAATGGTAGCTTGTCTTCCTATGAATATTTGGATCAGATGACTAGCCAAGCATAACAAAATGCCTAGAGATACAGCAGAGTTCAGAAGTTTCAGACTGACTTAAGAAAGAAAGAAAAAAAAAGCATTTAAAAGAATCTCCTTGTAAATCCTTCAAATGCTACAAGAAATGTTAAATAAATGGTAAAGAATAGGCAAGAGATTTTCCTACTGTTTTTAAAAACACAAGACCAATGTCATCAACCTTGGGAGTTAAGACTGAATAACAGGCCTTGAATATTGTTATGTCTCATTGACTTCTTCAGTTAGATCTGCCTGTGGACCCTAGAGCTGAACTAATACTTTCGTGAATTCCTTACACTTCACAGTGGTCCAATTACAAATGCTCAATTGTCTTTGTACTATATTAATGAACTCCTCCTGATCTCTCACAAGAATCCTATGTTGCTGTTCTGCACATTTTCATGTCCCTAGCAGAACTGACCTGCTCAAGTACTACCATTAATAATCTTTCCGAGCTTTTACTGATAACACACTTTTCATACAACTTTTTGACTCAAAGATGCTTGGATCCTAAGCTTTTAAACTGGAGTCATTTTCCTATCAGCATCTCTGTGTGACAGGTAGATGATAACAACTCTCAGAAAATTAACATTCTTGGGGTACAAAATATGTGTCTTCTTCATCAGCCTCCACTGAGCCATTCTGTGATAGAGAATAAACCTTTTAGCATGACTGTGGATGAAGTGTTTAATCTGTCCATGCAGTAGTTACTCTGTATTTAAAAAGAGAGTACAGATTACTTACCCATTGTTGTGTAGTATATTCAGATCCCTGGACTAAAATGTGCTGTACAAGTAGAAGCATTACATTCACTGTCACTGTACATATAATGAAAAGGAATTCATAGCAGCTATTTCAAAGGTAGGTAGTACCTTTATCAGCCTTTTAGGAGATCAAGGTTTCCATTTGCCTACTACCTAACCAATTTTCTAAACATTAGCATACTGTGATATCCATGTAGTCATATAATATCTTTAAAAAACTGTTGTGTTGCATATTATTATTAATATTATCTGCAATTCAAAAAATGCATAACTGTTCCTTGGATGAAAATTAAAAAAATTGCAATAGTGGCAGTATACCAACCTTGACTTGAGCATCCTTGCCAATTTTAGCTGTTTCCATGTGAAGAAAAATTTACATATTTTGTAGGCAACATGCAGGAGGTTTTGAAAGTATGAACTCCAATATGCTGTTACAAACTTTGTGCATTTTACAGAGCACTATAGTATAATGCAATAGTTACACTTTGTTTAATAGGAGAAAGCAGATATTTTGTGGTTTTGAATGTTTTTGATAAAACAATACCACATTGTGTATGCATGTGTATGGGGATGGAATCCCAGGGCTGTCAGGATGTAAACAGTAACACACTTTTAAAATAATTTTACCTGTGAATACAGTTAGGGGTTTTTGTATTTTTCTCCAGTCATGTATCCATTATACTTAGCTATAGAACATTATATTCTTTTAAAAACTGAGTGATTAGATGTAATAACAAAAGTACCTTTTGACTTGGAAATGATTACACCTGCTGCTTAGATGTTACTGGCATAGCGTTCACTAAGGCTTTGGCCTAAGCATCAAAATTTTGTGTTAAAGTAACAGACAGAAAAACACAAGCATGAAAGAAAAGTATGTATTTTCAGTAGCTGGAGAAGAACATAGTTATTTTTAGGCTGGCAGAATTTACAAATGTTATTAAAACTTTTCAAGTTTCCTAAAGTTTTTATTTAATAAATTTAATCATTGATGCTTATGTGAGTGCGATGTTAGTTATTTTTCCAGTTAACTAATCTAATTTCAGTACTGAGTTCCTTAATGTTTATTTAGGCTTCTTTTAATATATACATAACTATTTGATATGGAAAGCACAGAATCCCTGTTAAATCTCCCCATTATTGCAATGACTATATGTAGTGCTCTTCAGTTCAGGGAATATAACAAATGTAAATAATAATAATAATAAAGGTGTACAAAGAGTTCCTGAAGATTCTAAGGTTGCTTGCCATATTTCAGCTGGTTATACAAGTCGATCCATTCACTGAAATTCGAAGTGGCAGCTGCTCAGGTGTGCATACTAGCATTTTTCTAACACTGCTGCACAGAGGATGCTGTATCCAACTGTGATTGCAAGGGGTGTTAGGAAGATGGAAGGTAATTGCTCAGGGTATCTCGGGAATAACAGTTTTAATCATGTGAAAAGTGTCGTGAGGTACTTAGTGACCCACATGGCTGAAGTGTCCATCACACCTATCTTGCAGATAGAATCATTTACCTCAATGCAGTTTGTTTGCACAGGATTTTAGTGGACTCAAGAGAAATGCTGTGCCTTCTGTGAATTTAAATTGCATCTTGGCCTTTCTAGCAGCACAACCCCATGAAATCCATCCAGGAACCCATGAAATCTATTTTGACTCTGGATGTACAGTGAAAATATGTAAATTGGTTGTAAGGTAATCCTGCTTTAGGTCTGAAATTACATTAGGGCTTGTCTACATAAAAGCAATCAGGAAACTTAACCCAAATTGACTAAAGTTGTGAATTCAGAGCACCATAATTAAAGTAGATTAGTGGATTCACATCCTGAATAAATTAAATTAAACCAAACACAAGTCTTTTTAATTCTGAATGAGAGTATCCAGGCAGGAGTTTAATATAGTTTAGCTAATCTATTTTAAAAGTTAATTCTGATTGATCTTTATGGGTGTCCATGAAAACGAGATATGCAGTGGTATATGTGTGGGTGAATGCATACAGAATCTAAAAGAAATATAGTAAAATTAATAAAATACAACTTTGTACATTTACACTTATCATTTCACAATGTATACTGATTAAACATTCAAAATCATAGAAGTGGTCAAGATAAAAGAGTTCTGTGTTTCCAGAGATACTAAGTACTCATGAGTAATGAACTATGGAAGTCAAACTCTATGCAGGAAAGCATTATTCCCTTTTGTGTATGGATCAATCTCATTAAGCTTCCTGCTCTCTTTAATAGATAAGCTAGTCTATAGAAGCAACTTGAGTAATGATCTATACAGAATAGCTTCAATGAGGTACCACTGTACATAATCAGTGGAATAAATACCAAAATAAAATAAAACTTGAGCCACATATCATACACATTCTATTCATTTCCTAAGGCGTATTCTGTCCTCAGTGCTGCAGCTATATCTTCAAACAGAGAAGATGAGATGCAGAAAATGAGAGGGGATAAGGAGTTGAGGTATGAGGACAAAACAGATTGCAAGTATGTTTATAGCCTGTAGTTTATTTTTAATTTCCTGTTTCATTTGCAATATGTATTCCCCTTCCACGTTTTATTGCTGAAAATTTTTCTTCATCATGCAAATTGCAAGTCATGTTTTTGGTACCGTTGGAAGTGTGCTGCATTCATATTTACTTACTATAAATGGTCCTTCATACTTACCCAGTGGTGTACGCAAAATTTGCTATTGCTGTTTCTACTTATTATTTCTCATAATATCCTATTTGTCCAGAACATTTTTATTAATTATTTGAGGAAGTGAACTTTGTATGCTATATAGCTAAATTAATCATAACATAAGGAGTATAGAGTGAAATGAATGATTTATTATTTTATAGTATTTTCTACTGATTTCAAATTCATTATTCTTCTTTGATGCAATAACTTGTAGTAGTTAAATAGCACAAACAAGAAGTTTATTCTGATTGATTGCAAATTCAAGCCAAATATCAGGGATATTTCATGTTTAAAAGCAATATTATCATATGCAAATTGATTAACAAAATCAGAGTAGATAAAAGAACATTTTAGTTCCTGGGCAGAATGTTAATATACTGTACACATGGATGACCTATTTCATAAAAAATAACAGTAATGTGTAATGTGGGAAGTTTAATGCTCCATAGTGTGAACAATGAGAAAGGTCAGGCATCTAATTACAGAGCTTGTCATTGCCTGGAAGGATTTGTAGGAATGATACTGGTAAAATCTGTATTCCTATTGATTTTTATGACTGGTCTTAGTTTTTGTTTCTGTATTTTCTAAGTACCCCATTGTGTATTAGCTCATACTTAGAAAGCTGTGGTGTTCCAGTTTGGGGTTAAAATGTCAGTTGGATAAAAGTGAGAAATTTATTAGTACTTTCTCTTTTAACAGAAGCCAAAACACTACATATAAGTTTCTAACTTTTAGTGAGTGCAGTACATTTGCTTTAGAATTATGTTACATAAACTGGATGAGAAATCTCAACTAACCTGAATTTCTGATTTTTTTATCTGATAATTCTCCTTACTGAAAAATTAGCTGCATTAACCTATTAATAAAGCCATATTTCTATTTTTAAAATATTTTTCTCTAAGATTACTTTTCAGCTGTGTATACATTGGGACAGTTTCCACCTTCTGTGTCTTAAAAGTCTAGGTCACATCCCATCCTCNACTAACCTGAATTTCTGATTTTTTTATCTGATAATTCTCCTTACTGAAAAATTAGCTGCATTAACCTATTAATAAAGCCATATTTCTATTTTTAAAATATTTTTCTCTAAGATTACTTTTCAGCTGTGTATACATTGGGACAGTTTCCACCTTCTGTGTCTTAAAAGTCTAGGTCACATCCCATCCTCATGCAGGCAAGACTGGGTTGCATGCGATCAATAGGAAATGCCAGATACAGAGGTATGTCTTAATGCTTTTTGGTCATTGAGGGTCTTCAGTATAGAGCTTTTGAGTGTAGAAATATGCTACTGTTGGGTAACTAACTGTATTTAGACACATAAGTTACTTTCTTTAAAAAATAGAGCAGAAGTTACATATCCCTTCTAAACCACATGTAATACGAGAATGTAATACTGTTTTTCTTTAGTCATCTCTCCCTCTGCCATCATCGCAAAGCTTCCTGGTGCATTACATTAACCCACACTGTGGGAGAATTTGACTCTGCCCTCTGCAGTACAAGAGGTTGAAGTCCATACCTACTCCCTCTCTTCTCTGAGGTAGGAGTGCTTATTCACCCATGATGGGTAGTTTGCTTGTTGTTTTTTGTTTTTTTCCAAAGGCAACAATGCCATATATCATGCGCCAAAGAGAAGAGGCACAATCTAGGCCAAGCTTTAGAGTTATCACAACAAAAAATGAGTTTTGATCCCTGATCTTAAGACTGAAAATGGATCTAATCCAANGATTCTATGATTCTGTATTTAATACAAGGTTAAATCCAAGCTTAAAATAAACATGTATACTGGATGCTTTTTCTAAATATATGTTGTGCTTTTGACAAATTCTTCCTTTTAAGTAAAACTAACTAGTTCTTAAGTATCTGCAGTAGACTTCAGAGTAATTTAGTCTGATGTAGTCTCATATAAAATCTGATTTTATGTACAGACTGCTACCTAATTAAAGAACAGTTAAAACAAGGACAGCAGCTATTTATTTTTTAATGCTTTAAGAACATTATGAAAGCTTAAGCGTTTAAAATTGCATTGTTCAGTATGGCATAGAAGTAGGGCTTAATTGCCCTATTTCCATTTTCACAAGCAGAAATGAAATGAAAGTTTGCAAGAGAGATTATGTCAAATAGGCCAAATTTATGCAAAACCTTGATGACATATGGAGCCAGAAATTTTCCTGAATAGGAAAACTAAGTATTCCTTAGAGGTCACAAGGTACTAGGCAAAAATGATGGCTCTACGGCTAGTATCCTATGTGCTTTGGTAGGTGAGCGTAATGTAATAGCCCCTGTGAGACAATTACTAGGCAAAATGATTTGGAGCAGTTTTGTGGTTGTTCTACCTTACAAAACAAATTAGACTGCAGCTGCCCAAGGGATCTAGACAATAAAAGAGGAGTCACATTTTTCCCTGTTTTCTCTTGTAAGTCTGACCAAAAAGTCTGCAGATGTACTCAGAGATCTGTAGTAGTAATTAGATTAGCATGCTAATTGGACTGTAACTCCATGTACTCATGAAAATCCTTACCCATTCTTTAAACCAGGTTGGATTTATTTTGTTCCTTTAAGAAACAGAACAGTTTATTCAATATCACATCTAGTTGATTCTTTTTTCTTTCCAGATGTCATATTTTTCAAGAGGTGAGAAAAATCTTTGAGATTTAAAGTTTATATGATTGTATATGAACATGGAATTTTTTAGAAACGTTTAGTCACCTTACAAATTGCTGGTTTATAATCTTTCCTGAAAGGTATACTACATCTCACTATGAAAGTAGCAGTATATAATTAAATGTATTAAAATTATCATTTTGGGCTACTGCTTGAGGTGATATCCTTTTTCCAAGGAATTCTCTCACTTTAGGTATTACCTGCTCTCTCTGCACGTGTGTTTTATAGCCCATTGGCAACAGTAGCTTCATTTATTGTTTTTCTCAATTCTGTTTTGTTTATCAGACATATTGCTTGCTCCATTTTGTTAGTTCATAGAATGTACTCAGCGTGACTTACAGAGTCTGGTACCTTTTGACTGAAAGATGATCTGATGAGTTTTAGAATAGAAGCAAATCACTTCCAGGAAACCTGATTTGCTGAACTGAACTGACAGTACTTAAATTTCTTCCTAATATGTCTTTGTTAGTATCTATATTTTATTTATTTGGTTTTATGTAATTTTTAAATATATTATAGTTATATAATATGTAATAATGGATATTATTTGACATAAAATATGAGCTGTTTAACACATGAGCAAACATGCACACATTACCTATGAGATGTTTGAAAATTAAATTATTCCTTATACTTCTGTGAGGTAAGACTTGCAATAAGAGGATGGATGCTGTACTGTGCGTGTGCTAGTTTTTTTCTTGCATCCCAGTAAAAAGTGCAGTACATAAATTATTGGATCAAAATACTGTTTAACAGAGTTGTCATGAGAAAGAAAAGTAATATAGTAGCATATATCACTTCAGATACTTGGAAGTCTGATCTGCGCATCTTTGAATGGAAAGCAGTCAAGACATAGCATGCTGCACAGTTCCTGTCCTGGGAAGGGTTTCAGAACATTGCTATCTTTAGACATTTTATAGTATTTCTTAGATATACACAAAGACAAGATAAAGACAGGGCATGGTGTTGGCCTTATTGCTGGGTACCAAGTGTGAGCATGTACAGGGATGTCCTTCGCAATTAGTCAAATCAGTTTGTCCTCTGTCCAGCACCTGCCCAGGTCAACTGCTATGAGGTTCAGTAACTCCAGAAAGTACAACAGTCCCCCAGGTAGGTTCACTACCTATGACTGTCTTTAAGTGTATTTTATATTGTATTATATTATTCTCCAGGAGGGTTCAACACTGATAGTTCTTGTCAAATATGTTGAAAGGTTGTTTTTTGGTTTTGGGTTTTTTCCCCCAACCAGTGTCATAACATATTTAATGCTGGAAACAAGAAACGTGTAATAAATTACATAAGTAAGTCCAAATATGAGGGTTAATTTCCTTGGATATCATTTGGAATGGCTACGGGGATAGACTTTTTCCTTTCTGCATTTTTGATTAAGTATCAAGTTAGAAAAATAGGACAATTAGTATTTTGTTTTTAATCAGCAAGATTAGATGTGCCTTTTACTCTGTTTTAATATTGTATGTTTGGGTTAACCCTGCAGTTAATGGCTTATTGATCTGAGTATCTAGTTATCTGCAGTCTTCTTTGATTATAAATATTGGGTCTTATTTTCTCAGTTGACATACATATCTACACACATGCACACATACATACTTGCATGCATACATACACACACAAGTTGCAATTCCACTTGAATAAAGATTTTCAAATTATGGATTGTCACCTTAAACGCATGAAGGACAGAAGAGAACCCACCTGACAAAAATCTGTGGGATCTGTGAATGTTTTAGGGGAAAAGAGACTGAAGGGAAGGTGCCTTATAGCATACCACATATTATTGTTTTTTCACTAATGTTTGTATTTTGATATAAGCATCGGCTATAAAATTCATGTGCATTCAAAAGAATTCTTGCAGATGTAATATAAACAAATACTTAAAATGATAAGAGTAGCAGAAATGGCAGGAAGGACTGCAAGGTAGAATTTTGCTTGTGTTCTGAAAGAACGTCATTTGTGCAATGTCTGTTCTGTGTGTGAAGAAAAAAAGTCTGACTTAACCACAGCATCTTAACATTGCTGTCTGGGAGAACAGTGTTAATGTTTGCAAGTTACTTATTTCTCATGTTGTTGAAACAGAGGAGGACATGTTTTCCAATATCTATGATGTCTGTGGCATAAACAAAGCCATAGTGTTGCCCTTTTAAAAAGGTCAGATGCAACATCTCCTAAGCTGCTGGGCAAACTTTCCGAGCAAGAAAGGGTGAAAAAAGTATTCAGAGGGAATGTAGGATGCATAGCCAGAAAGAGTGTGTCAGCACAGCTGTATGATCAGGTTAAAATAAAGCAAAGGTGCATAAACACAATAATTTGATGATAAGCACTTTTGGCACTTCAGGTCTCAAGCAGTGGAAGATGGATAAACTCTGTTGTGCAACATGGAAAATCTGAATACTTCTAGGAATTAAAACTTGATAATCCTTCTGTCTCAGTAGCAGAGGTCACCTGGCAAAGCATAAGTGTATGCATATGCACATACACGCGCACACACTCCCTCTTATTAATTCCCTCTTTGTAGGAAGATCTTGAAATACAAAAAGTACACATCAGTTTGCTCTATGTTAGGGCTTTTTGTCATTTTTTTAAGTGCAGCAGGTTAAGGTTTACTCTTACACACAAAATCCTGTGTAAATTCATTGAATCTTGGACATACTTTGATATCAAACATGTGGGAACTGTGTGTTTTAGCAATAATTTTTCCATTTTTTTTCTGTGAACTGGAAGTGAGCCATCAGCAAGGGAAATAGCTCTTCTGCATTACTAAACAGTTAAACGCACTTCTATGTACTTTACAAAGCACAAAGAAAGCACAGAGTCCAAGCTTATGGCTTTGTTGAACTGAAGTAAATACATATGAGTATACACATAATCACATTCCTTTCAGTTCTGGTAAGAACTACCGAAAATGAAGAAATTACAGTTACAGTGCATTTTGTCCTCTGCATAAAGAACTGATTATAAAGTGTGAATTTCTACTGTCCATTTCAATTCTTTTCCTAATTTAATTACTAGTGAGTCTGGTTCTCATTTTGATTTCATCAAATTAGAGGGAAACAAATTATTTGTATCAATAGTAATATAACTTCCACATTTTAACGCTGATCAATCTTTGCTAATTAGGATAGCTACTAGGATAATTCGATCACTGATTATAGAAGGGCAGTAGGGGAAGTGGTGTGCTGAGCAAGAGAGGAGCACTTAGGAAGAGTCAGAAGGTGACCAGGTGACAGATTTTGTTTCTCCGATGTTGTCACTAGAGCTACACCACCATGTTGTGCTGCTTCACTGGCCAAAGGGTGGAAATTATCAAGAGCTTATTTTATTCAAAGACATTGAAAAAAAGAAAAAAACCCAAACCACATGAAATCTGAGCTTGGAGAATCTATACCATCTCAGTTACTCAAACCCACACTCTGATAGCTCAGCTGAGCCTTTTTGGTGGTGCCACCCTCCGGAAACAACTGTCAGCAGTGTCTTCTTGTAATATTTCTATAGCCAATGTATTAAACGGTTCAGTTTTATCTTTCCTCCCTTCCATTGGGAAGAACATGGAATGAGGATGTTAGGACTACTGTGCCTTATCCTGACCTCTAGAACTGCAAGCCTTTGTAATAAAAATGTCTTTCTAAAAGTTTCTGCCTATTGCTACAATAGAAAAACCCAATGAAAACATATAGAATTCAGGGTTGGAGTTTTTTTAAGAAAAATGCTTATAAATGTATCAGAGATATAAAAAATTAACAGTTTAAAACATATCCATTGTAAAATGCCAAATTTAACACATGATGGACAAGTCAAAATGCTTCATTCTATCTTGATCCAGCATTAAAGTGAGCCCAGCCTTTTTCTGTTGACAGAGGGTTTTTTAATTATCTTTTTATCATTCATTTTACAATTCAAACTTTTTTCAAATTTTGAAAATGTCTTGATAAGACTTAAACAACTTTTACTCTCTTAGTAATACTTGAAAAGCATTGATGTCAGCAGTAGATTTTCCCTATAAACTGTTTTGAAAAAATTTCAGAAATACATTCATTACAAACTGCTATATTTTTCAGAATTAAGTCTAGGCCTGCATGTAACTTTAAAGCAAAGAAAAAGTTAAAGCGCAGCAAAGCAAGAACCTTTTTGATAAACTTGACTTAGAGAGTAAGAAGACAAAATGTCTATTATATTAAAACTTGCACACTGAAATTCTCTTCAATGAAAACTGTGTTATTCACCGTGTAAGTGAATCATTACTCCAATATTACGTTAAAAACATGATAAAAGCAATGTGGTACTAATTTTCTTTTCAGCATTGCTTCTTTGGTTTTTGTTGGGTTGGTTTTTTTTCTGCCAGGTATCCTAGATTTAGGAATTCGCTATGCTACTACGACAGAACTCAGATTTGATGATTTTGAGGTAATGATTACACATTGTTCATTTTTCCAAAAGTGGGTTGGAATGAAGTATTAAGGAAAACATAAATTTTAAAAAACCCAATAAAACAAGCAGTCTCTGTAAAAAATAACTTTGTGTGAAACATAGTTGGGGGAACATGCAGTTAAAGGTGGTTGGCAAGTTTGTATGTTATGATTTTGTTATTCTGTGTTTCATAAAAGCACCTATGACTTAGAATGAAGACTAAAAGTAAATCCAAGTAAATGCAAGTGAATACAGGTTTTTTACTTCTACTAAAACCCTGCTATTTTAAATATATATTATTTTCTTCTGAGCTGTATTTTATACAGAAATATTCTCAAACAGCAGGTTGCCTAAGGAACAAGCTGAGTGTAAAAAAATAGTGTAAAACTGTACCAAGAAGAAAAAATGGGTAAGAAACTATGTGTTTTGGAGTTCAGAATTGGTGTCTAGGGCTTTGGTTGGATTTTGGAATAGTTCATCGGCAGGCAGGAGATTTTGGAAGAGTAACATTGAAGATATGAGACTCTCAGTGTGAACTCTATAAAAACATTAATTGCATTTGTGGGAATTCATGCGCTGAAAAGAAGCTAGATACTTATTTTTGGAGCAGGATTCTCATGAATAATGAAACCACTGACTTCTTTTGGTCCTATTAAATAAAATCCAATACGTTTTCAATGCCAAATATATTCTTACTTCGAAAGACCTATAGTACATTAGAAATACATCTCAGAAAGTGCCTTTTGCTGAGACTGATCCTGTTTAGGTCATCTGTAAAAAGAAAGTGCAAGGAAAAAAAAAAGAGAGAGAAAGAAAGCAAACAAATGAAAATTGTAGTGCTGTGAACTTTCTTATATGTATTTTTTTTCCTTATAATAGTTTTTTAATGCCAGTTAATATAAAGCTACTGGAAAATTTCTGGCAGGTGACACTCCAAAAAATTAAAAGAGCAAAATTCTGAATTTTAGTAATAGCAAATTGTAAATGTCCAAAATATTTTTTTTGTTATAGTTTGGGATAGCTGATCTCAGACTCTTTTAGGATAAGTAACTTTCCCAGCCTTTTTGATTAGGGCATTATGAATGTCTGCGGGACAAAAGATTAGCTAAGAGATAAAATAAAAGGTCAGTTTCTGATGTGCAATCTCTGTGATCAGAAATTATAAAATATGTAATGTCATTAAATATTTCTTATTTATGTGAAAATTTGGATTGAAATTTTTGGATTGGACCCTATATGTTATTTTTCTTTTTTCTGTTCCTAGTATAATAAAATATTATGTCTAAGCAAGTTTGTCCCAAAGAAACATGTTAAAGAAGGTTTCATGTGTTCTGACAATGTTGTTCCCAGCATATTGTGCCCTGGCAAGCTAAGAAAAAAATGCAGTTTTACATCATCAAGCAGCCTTTGACCTCTGATTGAATGTTCACAATACAGTTTTTAGAAAAGAAGCCAGGAAAAAGCTTAAAACTCATGGAGCCAATTCAAATTTCAGCAAAATTAATTCTTTTTTGCATGTTCTATTTCCACTTTGCCTATCAAATCTGAAATACCTGTTGAACCTTCTGCTAGACTACAGTAGTTTCAGAGAGACGACCCCACTTCAGTATTTCTTTGACAAGAGTTCAGAGGTGCTTGGAAATATTTGGAAAACAATTTTTAAGAAGAAAAATATGTTTTTATTTGTATATCTATAGCTATTGTCTATATCTATAACTAAGATATATAGCAATTCCTAAAATAAGACTTTTTTTCTCCATTAATTATTTAAAAGTAAAATCCTATAAATTTAAGCCATTAGTTTACAAGAGATGGCATGTTAAAAAAGGTATCGCTTTCCAGAGCTGAACTGTTCAGAATCACACCAAATATAAGGAAAATGCTGATGTTCGAGAATATCCTAGAAACCGAATTATCTGACTGTTTTACCTAATATATTAGTTCCCTGCTCTACTACCTATGAATTACCTCTAGCTGCAGTTAAGCAGGGTGACTGGTTCTTCATCCACCTCTGCAGCTGTTTGCCAATTTCTAGAATCATGCTCACCCCATATACATATTACAAGGTCACATTTTACCTCCAGCAGAAAAACGGTGCCTGCTTCCTAACATCATCTTAGCAAGGAACTGAGAGTCGTGTTTTTCCTTTTCCTGGGTAACAGGTATTTTGAGCTGCTGTTATTTCTTTTCTTCCAGTTATTCTTATTCTGCAAATGACAATTGCAGAGTGGCAGATTTTCTCAGATCCATCTAGGGACTCTCTTTAATGGTTAGGTTGGTTACAAGGGAGAGTATTATAGCTATTTAATGTTGATCATGTAATCAAGTGCTCTGCTGCACCCTCCAAAAAGGGATCTCTCTTGCAATATGAATAAATTGTAATATTAGCTTCATGATGTTCCTGTTTAATCAGTTCTATAGCACACTGTGTGAATTAAAATCCAAATAAAATTCTGCCATTTTGATCATTATTTTAAAATGCTGTTGACACAATTAAAATTGCTGTCATGCCTCACACAGTTGGAAGGCAAGAAATTATTCAATTTAAACTTCTAAAACCCAGAAACAAAATATTAAGTCAAGCAGAGATTTATTCTGTAAGACTTCATATCTGGACTGACATCTTTTCCCAGCATTAGTATCGCTCAATTACTTATACTCTTTCTCATGCACTATGAGCATATATTCATGACCACACAGCTTTACTGTTCTCTTCTCCTCTGGGCACTATTTGCATCCCAGTTTAGGCAGCACAAGCGTAGATCTCCAAGAATATAGTTAGGGAAAACACTGCTCCTTCCCCTGTATCCTCTGGAACTGATACTGGGAACACAAGGTTCAAAGGCTACCAAGCTGCCAGATTATGACAGGCTTGTCATCTCTTGCCGCCTTCATATCAGGAAGACAGGCTGTCACGAAGCAGTAAGTTTAAAACATACAAGCAGTAATAATTCAGTAGCCTCTTCTAAGGGATACCATGAAATAGTTGTGCTTTCCAGCAAGAAAAACCTTCTGAAAAAATGTGAAAAATATGCAAGGAAATACAAAGAAAAGGCAGTCTTAGAGCTGATAGTAACATCTGTTGTAAATGTGATACTCTGAGGTGAAACCATACAGAATGATGGACTCAGTAGAGAGAGAACAGGAGAGTTTTTGCTGAATTTGGTGCAAACATACATTAAAGAACCATATGTGGCCTCTTTTGGTGCTGGCTGCTATATATTTGAGGATCTTACCATGAAGACTGACATTATCCAGGATGCAAAGAGCACTGAGTATAATATATGTGTGTCTGTGTGTCTGTATATGTATATATATATACACACACGTAAATATATATATAATTGACTTTCCTTCTCATTTAATTTTATGATCAGTTCCGAAATTGTCCATTATTCTCTTAATTCAAAAGTTTGAAAATACAGATTCCAAATTATATTTGCTGGTGGGAGAGGGATATGCAGTAAAGTACTGGTTTTATTTGTTATCACAAGAGTTTCTTTTAAAAGTTGAAGACAGTGCTCTAGAGCATACTTGTTACAACATAATTTAAACTAGTCACCTGAAGAAAATGAGTACATTGAAGTAGATGTATTTTCACTTTAATAATTTTTCTATTAATGGGAATCCCCAGCATAAGAAGGGTATTGAACAGCTGGAACTTGTCCAGAGGAGGGCTACAAAGATGGACAGAGGGCTGAAACACCTCTGCTGTGAGGACAGGCTGTGAGAGTTGGGCTTGTTCAGCCTGGAGAAGAGAAGGCTCTGAAGAGACCTTATAGTAACCTTCCAGTACCTGAAGGGGCTACAAGAAAGCTGGGGATGGACATCTTACAACAACATGTGGTGACAGGATGAGGGTGAATGGCTAAAAATTTGAGGGTGGAAGGTCTAGACAGAACATTATGAAGATCTTCACTATGAGAGTGATGAGGCACTGGCACAGGTTGCCCAGGGAAGCTGTGACTGCCCCATCCCTGGAGGTGTTCAAGGCCAGATTGGATGGGGCTTTGGGCAGCCTGGTCTAGTGGGAGGTGTCCCTGCCTATGACACGGGGGATTGAAATTAGATGTTCTTTAAGATGCCTTCCAAACCAAACCATTCTATGATCTTATGTGTTGTGTTAAGCAGGTTGAGTCATGAAAAAATCAGTTCTATATTAAATAGAGAACTTTCACTTCACCTCATGCTAATATAATTATTTTCTGATTATAACTGTTAATTAGTACATTTTTTTCCCTCTTTTTATTTAAAGTTGTTTTCTAAAGCTTAAATAAAATGATCAGATTCAAAGGCATGGGTTGACATTTAAGCAAGTAACGATTAGTATTTTTTTCAGATAAGCCAAATATTTGCCCTCATTCTTTTGGCCAGTGAACAAAAATATTTAGAGGTTTGTATTATTCAAGGGCAGTTTCTTGTCAGGAATACTTAAGAACATGTAAAAAGTTACAAGGAAATGCCATTTTTCCAGCATGAAGAACTAAACGCCAGAGCTCAATGTTAACATAAATAAAGCTTCTGATATTTAAGCAAATTATAAGATATATTTGCAGACAGGACAAACTTAAAATGATTGTAGTTTTTTTATTTAAAGGAAAGTGAAATCAATTAAGATACAGTACAAAAGGACATCACTAAATTTAAAAAAAATCAATAGTCTTCATATTTACAGAATCTAATGTGAAAATCAGCACTTAGAAGAGACATTTTATTTTGTAGGAAAAACCTCATCATCTCTTACAGCTACCACCAATCACAAAACCAGGTAGATCATATAATTAAAATAAATTATATTTTATTAAATAATATTTCAAATACTTTGAAATCTGGATAGAAATACTTAAATATTGTCTTAAGTAATGCCTTCTTCTGACATTGTTAGAGTTTCATTGTTTTATAGTTAGAAGATACACATACATTTTTATTTATTAAGCCCATATAATTTCAGTGAGCTGTATCTTCACTGCAAACAGCAGAAATCTGTTTGCCCTGAGGTAAGGTGTGTTATTTCTTGGTGGCTCATGGAACAATAAACACAAAAAGGGTTTTAAAAATTTGAGTTATTGTCATGCAATGTTTTGCCAGATTTTGTAGAGAAAAGTAGCATCTGGAATAATAAATTAAGATATGATAGATTTGTTGGAAATGAGTGTCTCAAGATTAATTAATTTGGGAAGATAACTCTTAGTTGAAAGACACAGATAAAAGTTTTACCAGACATTGTTGTAATAATTTTCTGAAATTAATTCATTGTAATCTTTTAAATCAGTGTATTGTTAAATGTACTGACTTTTTTCATCTAGTCTGCAGAAAAGTAGGCTGATAGGATTTATTCTCCAAGGAATCTGAATGATAGTTTTTCTACTGAAGTATAGAATTCAGTGACAAGGCCATTAAAATTCAAGTAAAAAAATACTCAAATTCATATGATTACAATTTTATACAGGAATGTTATTGAGATCTATATATTGAAAAATCTATATAGTGCATAAGTAAGAAAAATAACATTGATCCTGTTTCTCTTAGGAAAGCTGTTGGATTGTACTTCTATTAGGGAATAGGTTTTCTTTCCTCTGAAAAAAACAAACCACAAAGATGGACATTAGTTTAGAAATCAAATATAACGTAAATGGATGTGATATCAGAGGAAGGTCTGGTTTGTATAAAACCATAGAATCATAGAATGTTTGGGTTGGAAGGGACATTTAAAGGTCATCTTGTCCACCCCTGCTGTAGTGAGCAGGGACATTGTCACAACTAGATCAGAGCCCAGTCCAACCTGCCCTTGAATGTTTCCCAGGTGGAGCATTTACTACCACTCCGGGCAACCTGTGCCAATGTTTCAGCACACCCACTCTAAAAAATTTCTTCCTTATATCTAGTCTGCATCCACCCCATTCTAGTTTAAAAAGATTTTTCCTTGTCTTATCACAGAGACCCTGCTAAAACCAGAGTCTTTCTTATGAAAGTCCCTGGAGCCTCCACTTCTCCGGTCTGAACAATTCTTCTCAGCCTTTCTTCATAGGAGAGGTGTTCCGTCCCTCTGGCTGTTTTTAATTACCCTCCTCTGGACATACTCCAACTGGTCCATGTGTTTCCTGTGCTGTGGGCTCCAGAACTGGAGGCAGTGCTCCAGGTGGGGTCTCTCCAGAGCAGAGTAGAGGTGCAATATTACATACTTTCACCTGCTGGTTATGCTTCTTTTGATGCAGCCCAGGATTCAGTTGGCCACCTGGGCTGCAAGTGCACATTGTCAGATCATATCCAGCCTTTCAATCACCAGAACCCCCATCAGGTCTCAACTCACCCATTTTGGTCTTCTTGCCTTCCTTTCCTAATTTCTTACACCTAGGGATCAAAAGTTCTTGTGCTGTATGGAAAGCACTTTTATAGCTCCACCAGGTCTCTTCTGCTCCCTTGTCCTTGAGGACAGTTTTCAAGGAAATCCTATTGACTAGATCCTTGAAAAACTGGAAGTTTGCTTTCCTTAAATTCAGAGTCTTGATTTTACTTTTTACCTGATCCATAACCCTCAGGACCCACAATCATCAAAATCTCACAGAACTCCATGCTGCAGAGAGACAAACAGATAGACATAAAAATATGTGACTAAACAACTACTTAGCCAAGTACCAAGCGAGTCTTTTTCAAAGAAACAGAAGCATCACCGAGTTAATCCCTAATTTAGTCTTTGAAAAAACAGACTTTTTAGCATTCTGTATATATATGAGCTATTATGTGGTGACACCAGTGCGGGAATGGTAAAATCAGGGCATAACTACACATTCCATTACACTCTCTGCTTATTCAAATCTTTATGAGAAAAAAACAGTAGGTTTTTTATATACATATAAATATGTGTATATACATCTATAATCTACCCCTAATAAACAGTCTAATACAGCAAAGTCATGCCTTAAATAATCATGTCATCATATCGGAGTAAAAAAAGAATGGAGAATATTTAACAGGGAATGAGCCTGGAAACACTCGACTCCTCTGTACTAACAGTATAATTTGATTCATACAGCAATACAATTATTTTCCCAACCAGTCAATCATTCTTCATGTACTAGCATAGACCAAGTTGTAAACCAACATTTTAACACTTGATGACACATACTGAAGTGGTGAATCAATGCTCATGTTACGAGGGAGATGAGAATTTTTGTCTCATGCTTGTAAAATGGGGACAAAATGTAACACTGAACATTTCACTAGTCAAGTTTTGAGAACAAACTAGCACTTTCTGAATGTGATAATACAAGAAAAAAAGGTAGAACATAATTCAGTGTAGTACTGTGAGGAGATAAACAGCAAAACATAAATTTAACCTTTAAATATAGTCATAATCAGATGTGGAAATGCTGAACATAAATAAACTACTAGGCCTGGAGCATTTGGGGTTACATTAAGATGAAAAGGGCATCATCAGGTTGAAGTCATAGTGAGACTTGAACAAAGAATAAAGTTATATAGCTACAAATAGCTCTTAATACTAATGTAATAGTTCTCTGTGATTAAGGAAAATAGTGTCTTTGCATCTGTCTTGTTGTTTGAAATTGTTTCTGTGAGTTTGATAACAAAAATGTCTCATCTACCTTGCCAGTGCTAGATTGGATGACATTCATTGCTTCTTCAGTCTCCATTGCCTTATCATTCAGCAATGATGGGAGCTGACACATAGGAAGGGTCTGTTCTTAATGTAGGCTTTGAGGTTAACTGCAAATCAAGAAAGAAGAGACTTGAGAAAAAAAATACAGTTAAAAGTTCAAATACAGGGATCAGGAAATGAGAGAGGAATAAAGAGAAACAAACCCAAAACAAAACAGAAAGTGGACAGCATAAATAATACATGGAGAGTGGCAAACAATATCTAGATAAGTGTTGAAAGGTAACAAAAATGGCAGATGACATACAAAGATTTTCTAGCAAGAAAGCACACAGGAAAACTTAAAAAATAATACTTTCTTTTACAATAGTAAATTTTTGGGGAAATACTTTGGGCTAATTTACATAAAAGTATCATCACCTGAAGTCTATCAAATTTATCTCTAATTCCTTGACTATGGCAAGTCACTAAAGCAGAGTGAAGCACTTGTTAATGAAAAGAAATTATACTCCTCAAAACAAAGTCTTTAAAGCCACTCTATCATTATTAGAATTTCCAACTATCTATCCCTCAAAGTTGGGTTATTTATGTTCATTTTAATATAGTTGAATTTAATCAACATAAGTAGATGTGGCAAAGCTTACCTATCTCATTTAAGATGAAAACTGCACTATAGGAAGAAAGGTGTTTTCAGATATAAAGCTGTTGTTTTGGGGATAATTAAACTGATTTTTCTGATATTTTTTAAAGATTTTTTTGTCTTCCTCTTAAGGTAGTCTATAGAACTCTGATGATTTATTAATATATAGAAATATTGCATCCTTTCTTGTAATAAGCCAGCCAGTTAGCAGCTTAGAACTTGCCTCAAACTCTGTTTCCACTACTGCATATATTCCTTCAGTTACCACTAACAACAACAACAATAAAAAAATATATTAGTGCCTATTGAGATTTAAAATATTGAATTACAACATGGCAGGCTGCCAGTTATTTACAAATAGACAGTAGATACAAATGCATTAACCACAGCTCTCATTCTGAGCTGTAGGTTGAACTTTAGAAGAAAATTGCAATCTGAATGCTGAAATTACATTGGAAGTGAGGAATGAAAAAAATGATGTTTAATCTTTTCTTTCATGACATGCTAATCAGTGACTTTTTTTAGACACGTAGCAGCAGATACTTACAAGTATTAAATATAAAAAATTCTTGTGCTTGAAATTGCTGCGGTGACAGAATGGAGAAGGTTCAAACCAAACCATCAAATTCATGTTTCATCAATACATTTCTCTGCTCAGGAGTACCTTTTTCTCCTACTTCTAGCTTTGTGATGTTAAAAATCATATTTTGTTTCTGTGTGAGTTCTAGAAATAGGACTTACAATCATAAAATCTTTTACTAGTCTACCTCAGTGCCATGCAAGCAATCAGACAAGAATTCAGTCTGCCAAGCAATAGTCATCAGCCATTGTGACAGCTGCTTGTGCGTTACCTGAAGATTCTAGAATGAATGTTTGTTTTGCCCAGGGAATGCTGATGTCCTCAACTGCCCAGGAAAAGATCAAGATGATTAAAGCTAAGTGTAGGGTACAATTTGTTATATGATTACACTTGTTAGACTCTAAATCATGAGGAGTAGAGAATAAACAGTTAATAATAAAAGATATACATATCATATTCAGCATTGGTAACAAAAGAGGAAGGATTATAATTTCTTAATGCTCTACGTTCTCACTTGACTATCAATAAATCCACTAGACTGGAATTCTATACAAGTTTTTTTAGCTTAAATAAAAAGATAATCATTCACTATGTTAGTGTATTTTGCGGGAGGTTATCTCATGTGGCAGCAATGCTATGGTATTGGAAATACTTTTGGTATAACTTACTTCAGAATAAAACAAGTGCTTTATTAATAGCATCGAATGTAAGCTACTTACCTCTTAGGTGGGAAGTCAGGCTTTGAATTGGAGAAAAAGTCACAAAATTCTGGTAGGGAAGCTACTTTTGTGCATTATCATACTGTTCACTACTGACATGCTTGTCTTTTTTTCTGTATTGCATTGAAATGTAAACTCACTTAACTGGCAAAACAGAATCCAACATTTTAAAAATAAATCTTTAGAGCTGGAAAATATGCATTGGCTATGTCTCATTGCTCTACTATGTTTTTTTAAGCACTTTGACACAGCCAGCTTAAACCAGTGAAAAAACTGAGGTGGCTGACCGTAGTATCTACTCTTGGACAGTCTTTGTGAGACCGAAGCTATAACTGATAACTCAAAGAAAAAGAGTTTAGTGGATTTTAAAGGACTTTTTACAGCCCTGCTTATGATGCATAGCTTGGGCACAGCTCAGTGCTAAGTTGAAGCTGGTAAAGGTACAGGCCACTTGGCAAATAAACAATGGTAATTTCTTCTGCTGCAGCAGGCACTTAGATGTCATGTTGGGTTGTCAGGGTTGAGGAAGGAACATCAGTCAGTCCTAACCGAGGATAAAATGAAGTATGAATTTCCTTGGAAAATGATATTTAGTTGAATCAAATCCAGGAAGAGACTATCTAGTCAACTAGATAGATGGATTTCTTAAATTTATTTTGGAAAATAAACAAAAAACCACAAAACAGCAGTATAGAAGCCATTCTACAAATATAAACATTTTGAAAAACAAATATCTTTAGAAGGGTTCTAGAATGTCTTTTTTTGTTGCTGTTTGTTTTTTTATGTGGGAGGCGTTGTTTATTTATTTTTAGCAATACTAATGCATATACCTACAGGGAAAAACTGTCCTACTGTATACTCATCATATGTTCTTGCATATTCTCAACAAAAACAGGGGAAGCTACTTTTTTATAGACTTATACAATTATATGCTTTCAATTCTGTTAAGATTTTTAATACAAAAGAAGACTAAAAGAATACATTTCTGCTGTGTCCCTGAAAAGTGGTTGCAAGGAAGTGGCATGTTCAAAGGCAAAAACAAGGGAAGGAGTGGCAAGCAAAATGGATGGGAAGTTTCATGGGAGCCCTTTGGGTGTGCTCACCTATGCACAGGTAGTGGCAACCAAAGGCTGCAAAGTGGCCAGCAGGGCTGAGCTGGGACCAGTGTGACCACTCAGAGGGAACACAGTCACTATCTCTCAGTTCCTGGGCCAGGCACCATTGTGCTGTAGATTAAATTTAAGTTTTCTAAAGGCTTTTGATTGGAAGTAATCAATATAATCTGAGAATGTAAGTGGAGGAGATGGAAAGGGGAGAACAAGGGAAGAATTTTCACGCTATAGTGCATGCCCACCTTGAGTAGGTTTGTATCAGCTGGCTCTTTTTGCTTCTAGTGTAGGATGCTCCTTGTGTTTTTGATAATGATGGTAGGATAGAGCTGAGCTCAGGCTAGCTGATTAAGCATGTAATAAACCTCTTAAACAGTCACATTATTGGATCAAAATTCTTATTTGTTCCATGTAGAAATTCTAGATTTAAGTTAAAAACCTAAATTCTTCAAAACATTCTTATGTTACGCGTGTCTCAATACATTCCAGTATGAACAAAATGGAATTCAAGTAATGGCTTATTTTGCATTCATTTTGCTTATCATTGTTTTCCACATTTGTGATTGGGTCATACTTACAGTTTTAACCAAAAACATTCTTTTATATATAGCTTGTAATTTATGAATATGAATGTGATTTTCTTGCCTAATCTAGCTGACGTGTTACTATATTTGAGAATGGCATCTTCTTGAGAATGACAAGAGGCTTGTTTCCATAAAACTCTAAATTAATTCAGATTGTCAGATATCAATATAATTTAACAGTAACTGAGACATATGTACTTGTGTGTTTCTGTAAATGAAATAAGCAGTATTACACTGCTTCTTCAAAGTGTTAAACCAGCAAGGAGCAGTATGTAAGAATAACAATATTTGTAGAAAGTTGAATCACACACTTATACAAATCTGTATATATATTATAGAATAATAGAATAATAGAATAGCTAAGGTTGGAAGGGACCTTAAAGATCATCTAGTTCCAAACCGTCTGCCATGGGCAAGGCCATCCCACTAGATCAGGTTACCCAAGGCTGCATCCAACCTGGCCTTGGGGCATCCACAACTTCCCTTGGAATCCTATTCTACTGTCTCATCACTCTCATGGTGAAACACTTCTTCCTAATGTCTAGTCTAAATCCGCCCTTCTCCAGTTTATATCCATTCCTCCTCATCCTATCACCACAGGCTTTTATGGATAGTCCCTCTCCAGCTTTCTTATAGGCCCCTTCATATACTGGAAGATCTCCTTGGGGCCTTCTCTTCTCCAGATTTAACAAGCCCAACTCTCTCAGCCTGTCCTCCTAGGGAAGGTGCTCCAGCCCTCTGATCATCTTTGCAGCCCTCCTCTGGGCCTGTTCCAACAGTTCCATAATCTTCTTATGTTGAGGATTCCAGAACTGGACACAGTACTCCAGATGAGGTCTCACAAGAAAGGAATAGAGAGACAGAATTACTTCCTTTGACCCACTGGCCACCCATCTTTTGATGCATCCCAGGATACAGTTGGCCTGGGCTGTGAGCACACACTGCCAGCTCATGTCAAGCTTCATATTGTCCAGGACTCCCAAGTCCTTCTACACAGGGCTGCTCTCAATCACATCACCCCTCATCATGTCCTGAAAACGGGGACTGCCCTGACCCAAGTGTAGGACCTTGCACTTGGCTTTGTTAAACCTCATGAGATTCTCACAGTCCCACCTCTCCAGCCTGTCCAGGTCCCTCTGGATTACATCCCATCCTTCTGATGTGGCAACTGCACCACTCATCTTGGTGTCATCTGCAAACTTGCTGAGGGTGCACTCAATCTCGCTGTCCATATCATTGATGAAGATATTAAACAGCACTGGTCCTAGTACATACTATTGACGGACACCACTAGTCACAGATCTCCATCTGGACCTTGAGCCATTGACCACTACTCTCTGAATATGACCCTCCAACCAGTTTCTTATACGCTGAACTGTCCACCCATCAAATCCATCTCTCTTCAATTTAGAGAGGAGGATGCTGTGGGGGACTGTGTCAAAGGTTCTACATAAGTCCAGGTGGATCACATCCGTCAGTTTACCCATGTCCACTGCTGCAGTTAACCCATCATAGAAAGCCACCAAGTTGGTCACGCAGGACCTGCCGCTGGTTAAGCCCTGCTGGCTGCCAATAATCACCTCCATATCCTCCATGTGCTTCAGCATGGCTTCTAGGAGGATCTGTTCCATGATCTTCCCAGGCACAAGGTGAGGCTGACAGGTCAGTAGTTCTCAGGGTTATCTTTGCTGCCCTTTTTTAAAATGGGCAAAATGTTACATTATATGCATGCACATTTCAGAGGTACGTATATGCATTAGAAATATATACAAGTAAATGTATGGTAACATTTGAAAACACTGTAAAGACTGAATTAAATACTGCATTTTAAGAAAAGAAGAAGGAAATACAGCAAGGATAATGATACATCAATAGAGGACAAGATACAGGAAGCAAACCTGGAAACTGGGATTGGGAAATGGCATTGCAATAGCTTAAATTTATTGTAATATTGTATGAGATTAGACATACCAGGTTAGAAAAAAATTGCACCTAGTGTAGTACCTTTATTTTGATATCAGTTTGTGGAGGATGGGGAAGAGACAAGGTACAAACAAGTTATTGTATTTTCAAGTATATTCCCCGTTAGTCAACTGTTATAGTCTCAAATCATTCTTTCTGATATTTTTTCTCCCATGCATTAGGAGAAATATTTCAAGCCTATGCAGTCTGAGGCAATGATTTACCTGCAAGCACAGAGGTCAACTATGAGAAAAGAGATATCCTATCTCTGGTTTTGAACTTCCTGTCTGATGACATTAGTCCTTTAATTCCAGTTTTGTTTTATATAAACAATAAACATTCATTCCTTATTCGTCATCTTTTTAGTATCCTTGATTTTACAGACATCATTTACATACCTGAGGTTTAATGGCCAGTTCTCATACAGCAGAGTTTGTATGTCTTTGAGAAACCTTGCTACTCTTCGTTGATTCTTTTTCAAGTATTATTAACCTTCTGGGAATATGAGGACAAGAATTATTTTAACCTCTCTCTTTATTATTCTTAAGCATTTTGTTTTAATTTTTCACTGTTTAGGGTTTATTTCTTAGCTCTTTAGCTAATATTTTCATAGGAATCTTAATTATAATTGCAAGATGTCTAAGTAGTAAGATTAGAAAGTGATAGTTTTTAACTACCATTAGTAACTCTTCTTCAGTGTTTATATAAAAGAAAATCAGAATTGTTTTCTCCAGTTAGTATTATGTCATATTTTATCCCAGTTCCTAGAAGATAAGAGTCGTCAAAATGCTAATCCTCACTGCCACTGTTGGCTACCCTTAGAAGTATAAAATGATACTGTAAAATAACGGAAGGACAGTAAGTAATTCTCCATATTTTAAAGGAAATAGAAAGTAGACAAGATCAGTCCAGAAATCCATCCCGCCTAGTATTTTCTGTATGGCTCTCTTGAAGCTAATATGTTTCAGAGAGTACCGTAGCAGGCATATTTGCAACAACCCATTTGGAGTGTATTTCTTTTTATATTTGTCACACTTAACAGCTTGAAACAAGAAGCTTCACTCCTTCATCCTTGAAATCATTACCATCACTCTTCAAGGTAATCTTTAACTGACAAGAGCACAAAGATATGTTTGAAGGAGGCAGATTACTCCATCATTTAACACCACGGGTATGTTGCATCTTTCTGATATATGTGGCCCTGGCCAGTGTTAAACAAAGAGTGCTGAACTCATCACAGTTCTTCTCTAGCGTAGCAGTTCCTGTAAGATGGCAGACAATTCAGTGTATGCACAGCATTTCTTGTCTATAGTACATGGGAATTTAATCCCAGCTGAAAAAACATGCTAATGCATATAAGAAAAGCTAATTGACTGTACTTGTATGTAATTTTATACTTTATACAGTTCTATAACACTGGATTTCATGTTCCCTATGCAAGCTTTGCAAATATTCAGTAATATGTTTTCCTGGAGTCAAGTCTGTTTTTTCTTCTATTTTTGGACAACTTTGTTACGAGAAAAAGCTTTACAATTATTATTTTAAATATTTTCCTTTTCTGTGTGGAATAGAGGACAACTGTGGACTGGAATTGTATATTGCTGTCACCATTTCTTTAATTTAAAATTGCCAGTCTAATAACTGAAAATAATAATTGTTCTTTGTCTACAAAATATTTTCAACAACAACAAAAAGTTGGAACAGTTCGATTTCTGGCACCATCTTGAGAAAATTTCTTTGTTCATTAAATCATTTAACATCTGCTTGCCAACTAAATATGGGGACAATTATATCTTTCTAAGTCACAGGGGTGGTAAGATACATACACAAAAGCGACTAACCACACTATTGATCATCTGATTAAAGATCTGAGACCATGTTTTTCTCAGCCAAATTCCTCAACTGTCCTGTATTTAAGCTGCTTTAGAAGAGACATTGATCCACCAGAAAAGTGAAATATATACATCGACATCTTTTATATATTTGGAGATGTTCTATGAATCAGAATCAATGTGTTTGAAATGATTTTTACTCCTTTGTTGCCTTTTAAAATTATTCTGTAGTATTCGTAGTATTGTAGGCTTAATTCCTTAAAAAACCCAGTCATTTTACCTAACTGTCAATAAATCATATACCAAGGCACTCCTTCAGGAAATACTTTAAATTTTGTCCAGCTACAGTTCAACTGCTTGACTAGCACACATTTTCCAGAAAGACCCTAGCTTGAATTTTAAGCCACCAGGGAACAATTTACCATTTTCCATGGAATGGATGCGAATTACAGAAACTTGAGGGTGGATTGTTTTAGTACAGGCTTTTTTTCTACAAAGTGTGACAACACTTCAAACTGGCACACTGTAGTTTTTGTGGGAGGAAAAGGGGCTTGACGTGGGTAACCATTACTTTGAAATGTCTGGTGTCACCAATAAATAGGAGACAGAGCCACGCAAGATATAGTCTCAGGTTTAAATGTCAATATGTCTACATTCGAAACAATGTGAAATACTTAGGATTAGATTTGTAAGGCATAAAAATTTTAAAATTATAATTAAAAAAAAATAATTAAGTCCATTAGCACAGTTTCTTTTGCCCATCTATAAAACTTACATAACTTCAAATCTGAATACCTTAATTCTGTCTGAATTGGAAAATTCAGGAAATGTGTTTGTGAACAAGATAATTTTTCATACAGCAGTTGACTAGTAGTCAGTTGTTTCTTTTCTCCTAAATATAATTCAAAATGTGTTGTTCCAGAACTCTACAATGTATCTTCATACCTCTTTTAGATTAATCTGAAGTTAATCTGCAAGAAAGCTGGGGAAGGACTGTTTACAAAGGTTTGTAGGGCTGGGACTAGGAGGAATGGGTATAAACCGGAGAGGGGCAGATTTAGACTCAACATTAGGAAGAATTTCTTCACCATGAGGGTGGTGAGGCACTGGCACAGGTTGCCCAGGGAAGCTGTGACTGCCCCATCCCTGGAGGTGTTCAAGGCCAGGTTGGATGGGGCCTTGGGCAGCCTGATCTAGTGGGAGGTGTCCCTGCCCATAGCAGGGGTGTTGGAACTAGATGATCTTTAAGATCCCTTCCAACCCAAACTATTCTATGATTCTATGATTCTATTATCAAATTTGATGCTCTTATAATACTGGAAGTTGAAAATAACTTAAGGGAGAGTTTAGGGCAGGGTGAAGCAGTCAAATTATGGGTTGAAGTTCTGAGGCTATTAATCCCTTTTTTTAAGCTGTGTGGATTCTTGGAAGTGGTCTGTTTACTTCTTAATAGATTTTCAACTTATTCCCACATTACAGATTTTTAATTCTGCAAACTGTCCTGAATATTAGATAATATGTAAATTTGAATGAATGCCATTTCCAGATGTAGTTGCCTTACAGAATTAGGAATGCTACTCTCCCATTAATAAAATATGCTTTTTTTTGATCATCTCTATGGTGTCACTTAGCATATTAGTGCTCATATAATTCTAAACTGTGATTTTTTTTCTCTTAGAAAATCCCTTACACTCAGAGGAGACTGTCTTTGGTTTGATTGCACACTGTGCTAATTATTATTTTAAGAGTGCATTCTTATTATATTCAGCTTTATCTCTGTGTTCTCCAGTTTTCAAAGTCTCCTGATATTCCATGGAATACAAAAATCTCTGGACTTAATTCTTCTATATAGAATGTGGAGTATAAAGCATATCCAACTTGAACAAATTTTCACCAAAAGGTAGCCTAGCAGTCAAAGACTGACTCAAAGTCTTGTTAACTAACATAGAGTGCACAGAACACCAGGAATTGTATTAATTCCCTTGTCAGTGAAGAAATAACATCCAAATTCTGCTCTCACCTGCATGTATGCAAGGACAGAACATGTGTACCTATATGAAATTTCTGTTAAAAAGACATCTCTGCTGTAGTGCTTTTCTGTCCATAAAGCAGAATAAGCAGCACAGGTTGAGTGAGAAACATGTTAGATGAAGGGGAAAAAAACACTAGTATGTAATAAAATAAAAATAAAATGAGTCCTAATCTTTTTTAGAAAAGCTTATAGAATGCTATTGACTTATAGGAGCTCGTGCAGTGGTGTCCACAGTCAGAACTGCAGGAATGCTATTTTGGACAATGCACTGTTAAGGACACAGGCTGTAATCCATTGTTTTCTAAAATCTACAACTTTCTAGCAAGTATAATTTTCCAGTTTTATACTCAGTGAGACATTTTCAGCATTAGTGGGTCAAATCATTATTTGTTTTACAGGCTGTGCTCCTGTGAGATAGAATTATTTATCAACATAATTTACAGTTCTAAAGAATTCAACATGTAGACCAGTATAGACCAATACTTAAATACTTTCTCTCATCTAATTGCCATTGCTCTGAGGTATAACCTTTTATGCTCTGAAGTAATTTCTCTCAATATCTTCCACAAAATGATTTGTAGTTTTTCAAAGTTTGCATTTGTGTAGTGGTTCTGGGCAGCCATAAAAAATGCATTCTTCTGCTTGATTCTTCCTTCCTTTACCAGGACACATCATTTTTTTCTATCATTGATAGTATTTTTCTCTTTTTATGTTTATTACTAGAACCCCTCTTGCACTTGGAGACACTGCATAGCTCCACATAATTTTATTCATCTATTTCGAAAATTCTTATATTCTCATTTGTATTTTAGTTCTTTTTCAAGGATTTTCTAGGAACTATGAACTCTTTTTGATCACTCTTCATGACCATTTATCGTACTTTCTAGCTTGCTCTCTTGGATGAATACGTACAGTGACTACATATGTTTGTGTGCCAGTAGACAAATATATGTGTATACTCTCACATTTGTGATTGCGTGAATATATATCCATAACTTATTTAGAATATACATTTATGGATATTCATAATAGCATATTTAGACATTTAAGGAGGCACATAGATCCTAGCTGCCAGGGTGGCTAGCTCTTTAAAACTATTATGGAGTGTAATTGTCTTTCTATGTTATTTTCGAGGTCATTAGCACTTCTTGATACTTTCTGAAGTCAAGTGTATAGTAGTATCTGTTCATCACTGTGACAAAGCATTTTTTGTCTTCTGCAAATTGAAGTTCATTACATTAGTGCTGATGTTCTCTCAGCAGGTGGTCGATGTCAATTATTTTTTGCTTCTGTATAATGAAAGCTGCTACATATTCATTTCAATTCTATTACAGAGCTCTGAAGTTCTGACAAGCTGTGAACAGTTCTTCAATCAGGTAAACTTACGAATAGCTTCATACTAGTTGGAATCATCATGTCCTGACTAACCTGGATTTCTCACAACTTGTCTCTATGTTTGCCTCATACACAGTGGATAGATTATGCTTTTCCTTTCTCAATTTTTAGAGCTTGTTGCAGAAGACAGGCATCCAGACTTTGCTTGTTCACTTGCAACAGCTGTTTCCAACACTGGACAAGCTGATTTTATTTTAATGGGCACATGCACAAGATGATTCACATTGATCTGAGACTTGGACCATGTCCAACCTACCTTGCCCTTGCCCAAGTTATCATGAAGTCTCTAGTCAGATCAAACTAAGTTTTCCTCCTCTGGGGACATCAGCCCTGCTCTAAAGACTAGTGTGCTGGTTGTCCATATCAGTCAGATGGACACAAAACAACCGTACTTAAATCTTGAATAAAGTGCTTCTTAATCATATTCTATTCAGATTTAAAAAAAAACAAACAACAATATAATGTGAATTTCTCTTTCAATTCTTCCACCTGTTGCAGTACTCAAATTGCAAATTTCAGTTCCAGGAGTTTCTAATAACTTTGATATATTTTACACATATATTTCTATATATGCATGTGTGTATATATCTTATCTCTAGGTCTGAATTGAGTGAAAACTATTTTTAATTGCTTAAGTATTCAAAACCTTCTCACGAAATATAATATGAAGATCTCCTTCAGAAGTCTTCCTTAATCTTATGACTCATCAGAAGGACAATAACTCATTGTGTGTTTGTATTACACAGGCAACTGTTGGGAAAGTTTAGAGTTATGCCCTTATAAGTCTCCCTTAGTGCCTACTTGAGCATTCCCTGTACTAAGTCATTGGCAGTGACCAATGTGGATGTAGCATCAAAATATTGAATTGTAAGGGATAAAGAACAGAGGGTTGAAAAAAAGTAATTTTAAATTCTTCCAGATAGTAAGTCATCATTCTGTCTAGCAGAACTGGTAATCCAGACTTAGTACTTAGGTATGTAGAAGTTTGTTGTGAGCAATATAAAAATATCTGTCATACTGACAAGTTTAATGAGGGAGGCATGGAAGAAGAGTTTGTGATTTAGATATATAATTAGACCTCCTGAGAAGAATTTAAAGAGCGGTGTAGCTTGTTCTTTAAAACACAGTCTCACAGACTTACAGATAAGCTGAGCCTGAGGGCATCTATGAAAATCATCTGGTCCAACCACTTTCTTAGAGCAGGGTCAGGGAGAGTAAGTTGCTGAGAGTCATGTCTAGTTGAATTTTGAATATCTGCAAGAATAGAGACTTCACAGCCTTTGTGTGTAACCTGCTGCAGTGTTGGATCACTCTGACGATCAAGTGGTTTCATTCATATGTTTACATGGAATTTCCTGTGTTTAAGTTTGTGGCCATTACCTCTTGTGCTGTCACTGGTCACACTGAGGGGAGTCTGGCTCCATCCTCTTTACTCTTTCTGTTAGGTATTTATGATACCCCTGAGTTTTCTCTCCTCCTGGCTGAGCAGTCTCAGCCTGTTCTTGTATGTGAGATTTTGCAGTCCCTGTATCGCTTCACTAGACTCATTCCAATATATCGAGATCTGTTGTACTTGGGGACCTAGTAGTGGACCTAGCACTCTTGTGTCTTTCCAGTGCTGAGTAGAAATGAAGGTTCACCTCTTTCAGCCTGCTTTTTACCCTCTGCCTGATGCAGCCCAGGATATCATTAACCCTCTTTGCTGCAAGGGCACACTGCTGGCTTCTATTCAACTTGGTATGCACTGGAATATCCAGGGACTTCCCTGTCAAGCTACTTTCCAGATGAAGCATATACTGGGACGTAGAGTTATTCCTCCCTGTGGTCAGGACTTGCTTTGTTGAGCTTCATGAAGCTCCGGCTGGCCATTTATCCAGCCTGTTGAGGTCCCCCTGAATAGCAGCACACCAGTCAGGTGCATCAGACACTCCTAATTTTGTACAATCTGTAAACTCACTGAGGGTGTGCTCTGTCCCATCAACAAGATTGTTAATGCTGAACAGTATAGGTACCGGTGTATTTTCCTAAAAGAAGACCTATGTGAGGTTGTAGGACCGACATTCATTGCTTATGAAAAAAATAATATTCAGACCATTTTATTACACAAAGTCTGCCTACCATCTTGCTTACAAAATATAAATACTCCCTTGAGATTTTTCATTTTTCTGCCATTTTTATGAGAAAGCTCTTCTGCGTGGATGAAAAAAAAATCTAAACTAGTATTTTTTAAAACAATTGTCATAGTATTGATCTTCAATTATGACTATTTTAAATAATATTGTTCATGCTTTCTGTGTTGGACTTTATTTTAAACATCTAGGATTTATGTTTTCTGTGTTTGAAACTTAGCAATTTAGCTTTGAAAATAGATGCTTAGGCTCTCATAGTTTCTTTTTCTGTGCTTGCTTTCTTTGATACAAAATAGAAAAATATATTGAGCTCTTATAAAGTGATAATTATTGATATCACTGTAACAAATGAAAAAAAACCTGTTCACTNACCTGTTCTTGTATGTGAGATTTTGCAGTTCCTGTATCGCTTCACTAGACTCATTCCAGTATATCGAGATCTGTTGTACTTGGGGACCTAGTAGTGGACCTAGCAGTGGACCTAGCACTCTCGTGTCTTTCCAGTGCTGAGTAGAAATGAAGGTTCACCTCTTTCAGCCTGCTTTTTACCCTCTGCCTAATGCAGCCCAGGATATCATTAACCCTCTTTGCTGCAAGGGCACACTACTGGCTTGTGTTCAACTTGGTATCCACTGGAATATCCAGGGACTTCCCTGNGTCTGCCTACCATCTTGCTTACAAAATATAAATACTCCCTTGAGATTTTTCATTTTTCTGCCATTTTTATGAGAAAGCTCTTCTGCGTGGATGAAAAAAAAATCTAAACTAGTATTTTTTAAAACAATTGTCATAGTATTGATCTTCAATTATGACTATTTTAAATAATATTGTTCATGCTTTCTGTGTTGGACTTTATTTTAAACATCTAGGATTTATGTTTTCTGTGTTTGCAACTTAGCAATTTAGCTTTGAAAATAGATGCTTAGGCTCTCATAGTTTCTTTTTCTGTGCTTGCTTTCTTTGATACAAAATAGAAAAATATATTGAGCTCTTATAAAGTGATAATTATTGATATCACTGTAACAAGTGAAAAAAACTGTTCACTGTTGATTTTATGTTGGATTTCTTCTTTTTTTTTTCTTCTAGTTCTAGATTGCAGTGATTTATTTTAGGATTTTGTTTCTTCTTCTTTCCTTCCTTTTGATTTGATGTTGATCCCCTTTAACTAAGCAGCATGTAACAGTCAATGAGTTTTCACTAGATGGTCATCTAAAAGGGACACTGATGTCAAATGATAAGGAGATAGATGATTATTTTTTAATGTTAGTGTTTCTTAGAGCTCCTTAGAGCAAAATGGTCACCCTATTTTTAGTTCAGAAGGCTTTATATTTACTTTGATCAGTCTGCAAAGTACTGTAGTGTTCTGATGAAGCAACAGGTTTCCTATGGACCCAGGAGGAGGGAGCATCTAGTATTTATTGGATCAGCTGGTTTTTTCCACTATTTATAAATGTGAATTAGTACTATTATTCTATGTCCTTCCAAGTGCAGTGAGCCAGTTGACTTGTCCTGTATTGCTGTGTTGTATGACTGTATATTTGGGAGGCTTCTTTTACACTAAGACACTTTTTCTCACAATCCTCTTTCTTATTTTATCATCATCTGAGCTGTCATGTCGAAAGCAAATATACATACACACAGGCCAAAATTCAATGATGTTTCAGTATTAAAACTTCCTTATGCTACCTGCTAGACACTAGACTAAAATTCCTCTGCTATCTTCTCAAATTACTTTTCTTACTGTTATTCATATTGTGCACTTCAAAATCAAACATTAGAAAAGATCTCCCCATCTGTCAATGATGACAATGTGCTAGACAATAAAGTAGTAATGAGGAGAGGGATGACAGAAACAGAAGAGAATGTTGTGTGTGTCTGTAAATACTGCTAATTCAGGATCAGAAGAAGTTTTAGTACCAAGCTTAATGAAACCCTTTTGATGCCCACATGAGCCTTTTTTTCTCAAAACCTTTCTTCATCTGCATGCGTTACCCAAGTACACTATATATTGCTGTTGTACTGTTTATGAATTATGGCCAGGTAGGATGCAACTGCTTAAGCTAGCAAACCATATTAGGAAATGACCACTGTTGTGCCTTAGATATACTTGTTAATTTTAAATGTACAAATATACATAAATCAGCATACGGACAATCACTATTTAGGGGTTTCTATTGGCATTTAAAAGAAGAGACACTGTGATAATCTTCCTTCTTCAGGACAAGAGGACATCAGGGTAATCAATTTGAATTCTTTAGAACTCTGGAATATAATACCTTTTCCAGCTCATAAAGCTTCACCTTATTTTTATCTTCTACCTGCCCTATTGCAAGACTCATCCAAAACCACAACCCTGACTTCCTGACTCTTAGTGCGCATTTATTTTGTGCAGATCTGGTTCTTCAGGTTAAAGAGCAGCTTTCACCGTCTGCTCTTTTTTCTTCTCTTTCTCACAGTGTCTCTCCTTTCCACTCCCCAACAGACTGAAACACACAAGCCATCTCTCCATATTGGTTCTGTAGGCTAAGCTAGCCACATATTCAACTTCTAGCCACGTAATTAGTCTTTCATTTAATAGTGTTTTCTGTTTCTTTAGTGGCCAATAAGTTCTCTGTACTCTGCCATTGGCTCTGCGCATGGGAAACGTGCAGACAGAAAAGTGCAGACACTGGTATATCATTACTAATATCAATTTTATATATTCAAGTTCTTAAAAGACCTGTAGGCTAACAGTTAGGTTCCTGATCTAAGATGAGCATGAATAGCAGTAGAGAAAAAAGAGGAGGGGAAGAGACTTGTGTTTATGTATTTTGTGAATGTCTTTGCACAGAATATCTGCAATTATTAAAAAATAGTAATCAAATAAAGTACTAGGTAAACCCAGCACAGCCCACTGTACCCATTTAGCTCTGCTTGTTTTCATAGGGATAATACCAGCATCTCTATTTTTTTCCTGGAAATTAAGTAGTAGTCACTCAGCATTTGTCTGTGAAATCTGAAAGAAATTTTCACAAGATGCCAAGGGAAAGACATGCCCTAATTTCTTGTAAATCCTAACTTTATCCCTGCTTGGATCTAATCCCTAGTTCAGCTTCCTTTCTTACCCTTCCACCTAGGAATTGTAATGGGAGACTGGTCTTTGTCATAATCTGTGCAATGTTTCCCCACAGGGCTTGTATGATAATTGTATTTTAAAGTAGTTTGATAGGATTACATTTAGGATTAAACTTCAGGAATACCATTCAGCCAAGACAACTGAAAGTTCTGTTATGAAGGACATATGTAAATAGTGCAACATACTGGCTTTATAAATGAAGAAAAAAAAAGCTACTTTCATAAGAACTGTGTGGAACAGTGTTTATTAGGTTGCGATTTCTGTATCAGTATATGTGCATAAGCTTTCAGGAGTGCAGCAAAACGCCATTTTTTAAAATGTGCATAATATATGTTTATGAAGATGGATGAGCAAAAACAGTCCTGTGGAAGAAATGAGAGCACTGAAAATGTAATCTATACTCAGTGCAGCAGTAATTAAACATTTTTGTGGCATTATGTCATGTTATGGATGGGTGTTTGGATGTGAGTGTTAGCATGTGTGCACATCTACAGTCATGCACTATATATCTATGTGTGTGTATTTTTTCTGAACTGGGTAACTCTCGAATTTCAAAAGAGTGAGGATCAACTAGATGCTCCTGGTTATTTCTTCCATCTCTATCAGAGCATGCAAGTGGTGTAAAGAGGAAACAAGATCTGTGCATGCCACAAGCAACATCAATACTGAGGAATCGATGTATAAGTCCTCATCACTTCTTTTCACCAGGTCAAAAACTGGTTCAAGAGAACCGATTCTT
Organism: Piaya cayana; assembly: GCA_013389865.1. Lineage (NCBI taxonomy): Eukaryota > Metazoa > Chordata > Aves > Cuculiformes > Coccyzidae > Piaya > Piaya cayana. The sequence goes on along the minus strand of WAAB01009884.1, from coordinate 48,740 downwards.
TTGAATGATAATAGATGTTACAGGATGTGTTTCCAGGCACTTTGTTCACTCTTCATTTTTCTTTTTAGAAAGTTAGAATCAAATATAGTCATGTATTCCTATATGACATTTTTCCTAACCAGATTTAAACACATTGACTGCCACTATGGCCAAAAATTTCTCTACACTTATAGGTCACAAATAATTGATGAACTTTACTACGAGGTATTTTTCAATCTTTAGGAAGGGAGCCTGTGTAAGTATTTCATTTTTAATAAAATGTATTTGGTTTGGGTTTTTATTTGGTTCATAAGTTTAGAAAAAGAGAAATATCAATTTTTATGAGACTCCATTAAGCCCTAAGTCATTAAAAAGTATTTTAGTACTCTTCTTCCCTTCACTCTATCACTCAGATAACTAAAATACATTCTGTTGTACTTTTTCTTTGATCTACTGTTTTATTACTCCAATATATGCCTCTAAGTATTAAAATTATATGGATAAAATTTATGTAAACTCTTAGGGGAAAAGACCACACAATAACGTTAACACATATTAACATTGTTAATGTACCATTTTATACTTTTCTGTGTAATATCTATCCATCCTCTGTACACTGACATGTTGGTGCAGTAGAGTTATGTGCAGAATTATATTGAAATTCTTGGGGGATTTTTGTTGTTTTTTTTTTTAATTACTGAGACCTCTAAAGTTGAATGAATATATAGAGTCAAGAAATGTTAGGAAACCACAAATGAAATTGTGTTCAGATGCATTATAAATTAAAATTAAAAGTTTCTGCTATGTGATTGCAATCCTGTCATGATTTGAAGTTCAGTATGTTCCTGATCCATACTATAAAAATCATCACAAATGTCTCTGTTCAGTGCCTTAGTTTTATTCACAGTAGTGGACCACAAGGCTTTTAGATGAACCATCTTTTATTCTTTATATGTGGAAGTTGGAGACAGAATTGAATTTATGATACGTGCCTTGCAGGGTCAATATAGAAGACTACAGGACCATTATTGTTATGAAAAGTCTTCTGTTGATAAATATAAAAACTTGCTTCCAGATCTATTGATCCAGTACATTTTATGAGCTGTAAGTTCTTTTGGAATAAAGCTACAGATATTTACTAGACATGTCTGTGGGACTAGCACTATTCATCTTGCATTAAATAATTTTATAACTAATATTATGTAAAGTGACATGGAAACAAAAATGGTGATTTAAAAAAAATCCAGAGGACAGCAGTCATTCTTCATAATGGCATCAGTAGACCATTTCAGAAAATGCCACAAAGCCTCATCATACCTGATCCACATATACTAGTGTCATCGACATTATGTTGTCATTACAGATGGAAGGGAGAAAATATATTTCTCTAAAAAACAGAAGAAGATTGATTCGATCTTTCTATACCTGCAAATATATGGCTTATATCAGTATAGGCCTTTTTCAGTCCAAATAAGAGCATAGGAAATTGCTTATGTGAATACCAAATGTCTAAGAGTATGGTTAGTAATAAACTAGAACATATATTCATTACTTAAAGGATCTAGATGTCCATAGGTGTTAGAACTTGCATAGACTGTTTTCTTTATACCTTGACACAAATTGACACAAATACCTGTTCTTAAAGGGCAAGCCCTACTAGCACCCTGTCTTCAGGAAGGGCAGGGCATGAGCTTCTATGTATAAAGCTGATACAATTGTTTCAATTAGAAAAATCTGACTGGAAAGACAGGAGTAGGCTTGAGGGACTGAGGAATATGCAGAAAAGTTTAAGTACAGTTGTTAGAACACAGCCCATAATTTGAAATCTGTGAAAGTTTAGTGATCATTGTCTTGGTTCAAACTGTCATCTAGGCATCGATGAAGCAGAAACATTTCCACTAGTCATGGCATAAGAGGACAATTTGGTTAACATAGGGCATTGCTAATGTAGTAACATATTCTGTTGTCACTATGTTGTTCCAGAAAGCTTGTGAAATCTGCATTCTTGGACTTACTTGAGTCTCAGCTGGGCAAGCCAAAAGCAACATGTTCTACCTTGACATTAATTCTGCCTTGAGTAAAGATTGTACTAGATTATCTTCTGACATATAGTTGATGATCACATAAATTGTTTAATGTTTAGAAATTATCTCTAATATGTTCATTGATAAGAAGGTATAAGGAAAATAAGACTTGAGGGAAAAACAGAAACAGGAGTCAAAGATGATTCTGTTCAAGAAAGAGAAAATGTCATAGTGGATAATTCTGCATAATATGTAGGACAAAATTCCTCTTAAATCTATTAATTGGGGCAATACTTTCAATAGTATATAAGTGATTTATTAGGCTACCTCCCATTATAAATGGAATCTTAGTATTTGACTACCATTGTCTAACTAAAATTTAGACTTTTAAAAATGAGGTTAGTTAGATTGGTTAAGTGCTTAATGATGAACACAGACTTCAAATCATTAAAAATCTATAAGGGATTAAGACATTTTGAAAAATTGTTCATGTTTATGAACAGGGAATATTCTTGACTGTTTCTCTGGTCTGCAGCCAAATATAATAACCAAAAATGCTTGGCCTTCTTCATCCTGACTAAAATAAATAGAAACCCTTTTGAGAGACTTCTGAAATTAAAATTATATCATGTCCAGCTGTTCTGATTTCTAAAGAGACAGCCAGTGGAAAGGAATTATACAAGGAAAAACTGAAAAAGGAGGATGTTTAGTGAAATTATAAATCTCGTTTTGTGAAAAGATTTTTTTTTCCCTAAACAGTTTTTCAGATTGGTAATTATAACCCTTCACAATAGCTTTGGAGAGATTAAAGGTTAAGCACCAATGATGTACTTCCTAAGTTTCTTCTCTCTGAGATGTTTAATTGCATTAGTAGAATAAACATTGTGCTTTGTCTTTAACACAGAATTTCTGTCTTAAAATGTGCAAAACAGCATATGTGAAATGCTTACTGTCAAAAACCTGAGCTAACACAGGTCGTGTCAAGCATCACCTCTTTTTCAAACAGGGAAGAAGAGTGGGAAGAAGACATCTCAGATGTCTTTTAGAACTGTTCAGCCAAGTCAAAATATGTCTCACGCAATGCTGTCAAGATCAATAAGGCTTACTATACAGCGACTTGCTAAGTTACTTTGGATAAATTATTCATTAAGAACTTCAGAGTTTTTATGGCATTTTAAGACAATGATTTAAGCAATCTCAAAGGCATGGCAATTCAGACTATTGATCCAAAGCCTGGAGATTCAACTAATTATACCCAAATGTTGCAGGTCAATGAAGTTTTCAAAACTAGCCTAAAAAGTTAGGAGGATTAATTCATGTGATCTATAGTATTCTGTCCTGAGGGTCATTTCAAACACTGTAGAAATATTTTTAACAACAGCAGCACTTCAATTTCTGCCAGACCTGAAGAGAGAAAATATTAATATTAGAAGAATTAAGCAAATTTCTTGGAGCTTCAGTCCCCTCTCATGTGTTCAGGAATCTATTTTATTTCCATATTGCCCTCCAAATATAATTTAATTTGAAGTAATTCCACTCTAATTTTAACCTTTTTACTTATTTAATACTCTCTACTTTGGGATTATATTCTTTTGTGAGCTTCAAATACCAAGCATGTATTTCTGCATTTAGAAAAATCTGCACAGACTGAATAAATTTAATAAAAGAAACACATAATTTTACTTTTCAGTTTCAAATGCAAAAATAAAACCGAGTTTTGGCATATTTAGAGGCAAGGCAACATAGCACGGAACACTGGAAAATTCTGCAAATAACTCCAAACATACTGAATAAGCTTTTTCAGATCTCTGAGTAAACAGCTTCATTCAGCTTCATAAGTACTTTCAAGAGTCCTCTATCTTCTAAAAAAATATTCTTAACTGTGAAAGGCAACATATTTTGCATTGTGCTTTATTGCACCTTTGTTAAAGAGAGCCTTTAAGAAATAATATTTTGAGATAAAGCCTGAACATTTACAAATCTTAAAGGTTCCTTTTTTTTGCCTGAAGCATGAATTGATTAGCTGTTCTACCATGGTCTACTCTTGCCTGACACCAATATTGCTGAAATGTGAAAAATGAATAAAGAATTGAATATTTCGAAGATAAAATTTTGGGTTTGGTTTAAGAAAAGTAAGGAGGAGAATACAGGGGAATCAACACATTTCATGTTTCTGTTTTGTTTCATATGCAACAATTACAGACAAATTTAGCCGCTGATGACAGAAACCTGAAGGATCTTGGGATGTGTGTTCTTGTTTGTCTCTAATCCTATATTCAACATTGTACTGAGGTCTGTTAAACATTGATAAGCTTTTTTTGCACTGTGGGCCCTCTGAGACCATTGTGACTAAATGCCGTGAAGACCTGGATTCAGTTATCGCATTGTTAAGGTGGTTTAGATACATCTTAGTACTCAGTTTGTTCTTTCCAAAGGAGAAAGTCAGTTTGACTGTCAATTAATATTGACATGACTATGATGAATATCTGGCTGGAATCTTAAAAAATAAATACGTAATTCACTGTAATTTTCTGATGCTCATTCCTCAATATCAAAGGAATTTTGTAAGTCTTCAAAAATGGGAAATTTACAAAAATTCACAGAATTACATATTCCTCATTTTTTATGTACCAGCCTTTCTAAAGAAAGCTTTAAGTTTTTTTCAACCCATATAATATCTTAATTCTGTAGCAGTATTTCTCTTTTTTTCCTTTTTTATCAAGAATAAGAACTTTAATTTTTAGCTAAATATTTCCCCATTGCCATACTTTCTAAATTCTTGCATATGAAACAAGTTATTATATCACCCTTTTTTAGAAAAACAATTATTTTCAATTGTTTCCTAAGATGCGCTTTTAAGGACAGAATAAAAACAGTTATATTAATACACTCCACACACACTTAATTTTTCAGTGCCATTTTTGATGTCTTTTGTTTTGGTTGAGGTTGGTCCATACAACCTTTATATATACAGAAATGCTTCCTGCTTATTTGCCTGTTGATACAACTCATCAAAGGATATAGATACAGATACCATTTTCTGGGTGCAAAAAGATCTTCAGTGAGGCTAAAGAGAGCAAAAACATAATTAACATTCAAAACTTAGCTTTTCTTTTGTACCTTGAAAATAGATTCTACTTATCTCATTTGAAATTATATTATATACTAGTTTACTTAAAAGATATTAAGGTGTAAAATACTTCTGTAAACTACCAAGAGAAAAACTGAAGGAAATAATATTAGAAATATATTTTTTTAAGTTCCTTAAACTTAGAAATTGTAAGCTACCTGTTAGAGTTCGGAACAAGATAATGACTGCTTTCAATAGCAACTGCAAATTTTTTGTTTGTTTTGGAAGTCTGAGTTACAGAAAGAGTATAAAGCATTGCATTTAGAACTGACTTTTTCTATTAATAAAATAATAAAAATAAAATAAAATTTAAAAAATCAGAATTCCTGATGTGACTTGGTCAATTTTAAAAAATAGATATTTTACTAATTGTTCAAGAAACCATGAAAGCCTTGACATTCTAAACTCTACCATGATAAAACTTGAAAAAAAAATATTACAGTAGATTAGTTTAACTACTTTATTCTGAATTATTTTAATGAAATGACGAGGCTGGTCTTCTTTTTAGGTTGGGCATGGATTTGATTTTGGGGTTTTGATTTTGATTTTTTGATTCTGTTTGTTCCCATATAGAATCATTGTAATGGCTTCTATCATTCTCTGGAGGGTTGGTGTTTTCTCATTGTGACTACTAAATAGGTCAGATTACAGAAACAGAACAAAACAAAATGCAGTTCCTCATCTGACTGTTGCAAAAACATTTGGAATCAACACAGAAGGTGAAGGAAGATAAACTTCAGTCTGCCACTAGACCAATCCTGTAATAATCCTCCTTTTTGCCCATGTTTCTCTTCCTTTCTAAAACTTTTACTTTGTTATTGTTTTCCAACATTCAACAAAGATATTTTCCTTTGTTCAACTGGAAAATGTGCATATTTAAAAAGCTACCCTAATATATTATTTTTATTATAATTCCTCAGGTAAACATTCTCAAAACAAGAGAAATGCCAAGTGTGTTTACTGTCACAGTCACTGTTTGATTTGAACTATGCTGAACTCCAGGTATTTTTATGTTGCTTCTCCAGAAGCAGGAACTTCTCCTGGGTGTGCAGTGCTTTTTTTCCTAACTCCAGTGTACAGACAAAATGTCACAATGTATTTCTATTTTTTCTGCTTAGACCATTTTTGTGTCCATCTCCAAAACCAGCAGCTGTTCTTTATCCTTCAGTATTGCCTTTTAAAGCTATACTACTAAATACTCCAGAAGAAGCTTGCCCAATATGTCTTTATTCACTCTTCATTTAGATATGCTGGTGTATAGATGCCTCTCATATCTCTAAAAGCAGCTTACTCTAGAGAGATCATTCTCTATATCTCAGGATCACAGTTGTTCAAGGCAATTTCACTAAAAGGCTAGATATATTTGTTGACATCTCTAAGTTGCTTTCTACCAAGTGGGTTATTATGCGGGTTATCCTCTACTGTTTAACAAAATGACATCAGCTCTCTTCAGAGCAGGTTTTCCTAAAAAAAAAAAATCCATTTGCATGATTAACTCTTAACAGTATGAAAAAAAATTCTTATGTCTATTTTTGTGTTTGGTTTTTTTTAATAGTCTTATCTTCTCAGGATCACAGATATATGTAACTTTTGCCACAGGACACTCAACTTGATCTATCTCTCTTCAGTTTCTAAACAACAGAACATAGTGTAGCAATTTTCGAGCTTTAGAGTGTCTTAGAAATACAAATGGGAATCTTTTTTTGTGTGTGTGTATGAGAGATTGTGGTAATAATAGCATATTTTGTAGTATCTAAATTTATTTTGTTGTGAAATTATTAAGGTCAGTACTTCAAAGTATCAGAAGTAGATAAAGGACTGCACTTTGGCCTTTAAATTATTTGCTAGAAATGATACAGAGAAGTATGGCAGACTAAAAACAAACAAACAAACAAACAAAAAGCAAAAAAAACCCCAAACAAATGTAATAAAACCAAAGTAATGAAATCCCTACACCTCCGAGCTTTGCTTTTGTGACCTTCCAGTACCTGAAGGGGGCCTGTATGAAAGCTGAGGAAGGACTGGTTACAAAGGCTTGTAGGGCTAGGACTAGGGGAAATGGGTATAAACTGGAGAGGGGCAGATTCAGTCTAGGCATAGGGAAGAATTTCTTTACCATGAGAGCGATGAGTCACTGGCACAGGTTGCCCAGGGAAGCTGTGGTTGCTCCATCCCTGGAGGTGTTTAAGGGCAGGTTGGATGGGGCCTGTGGCAGCCTGATGTAGTGGGAGGTGTCCCTGCCCATGTCAGGGGGATTGGAACTGGATGATCTTTTAGGCCCCCTCCAACCTAAACCATTCTATGATTCTATGATTCAATTTCTTAGCTATCTACAGCAGAGAAAGGGGTCAAATTAATATTAAGGAGAATTTCAGAAGCAGCTCACTGCCTTTCTTCTGGGTGATAATCTTCCTTTCTGCTTTTCTAAATCCCTTTTCTGTGTTAAGTTCAAATAATGTTTTCTCTATTATTGTATATTTTTAAAGTCCTCTACATATGTCAGCAAACATTCCCTGCCAACTGATGAAGCAGACCGTGGAGAAACAACATCCATCTTTTTGGCCATAGTATAATTAAAGCTGAGGACAAATTAATTGTCTGCAAAGTGACTTGCTGGTAGAGAGCTGTGCAGTTCCCAGGTTCTGAGTTTACATACACATACACATATTCACATGCTTTAAACACAAGTGCTAGGAAGTTAGCATGTTCCTAATGTTTCTTCCTCCCACCTTTTCCCCTCTACTTTTTATCTAGGTACTGCTGGCCACTTTTCCTTATTTTCTTCTCCAAAATAGAATATATAATATTTAAACCTAGGTGGCTCAAACAGAAGGTAGAAATCTAACAACCAAATAACCAAACTCTGACTCTGTACTCCATGGATATAAAGCCTTGAGAGACTATACCAGCTTTGGCTGATTCAAACTTCAGCTGAGGGACTTGATAAAATCTGACTTTATTTTTTAGGATAGTTAGTTGACGAGTTTCAAAATATTTATAGCATGCATGTGTGAAAGCATGTCTGGAAGCACAGAGGAAACAGATAAACCAAACCATTACTGTGTACATAACAAAATGCCCTGTCCTTGGCCATGCACTCTCTCTGCAGTTTAGTGCTGTAGATCAATTGAGCAGGGCATTACTGCAGAAACGGTATTTCCATAATAACATGGCAAAGTTGTTTTGTGTGTTCTTTGTAGCTTTCCCCTTCTCTGCCTTTCACAGTGACATTCTTTCAAACATTTTTTTTTTAAAGTAGTTGTCATTCTGGATCCCTATCTGCATACCTTACACTAGGGTGCATGCTAAGCCTATTACTCCTCCATGATCAGCACATGCTGAAGATCAAAGGAGAGATTTTTGCTGTAACTACAGAAAAATCAGACATTTGACCTAAAATCACTTCTCCTTCCATTTGTTAGTTGATTCCAGAGTGGATGTTAATGTGAGTGACTCTGCATACCCGTGACATTCAACTGTCTCAGCGCCTTAAAGTATTGGAGGCCTAATGGGGCATAAAAGCTGTAGCTTTGGAATGAGCTATGTCAGTCAGCTTGACAAGTACTTTGCTTTTCGTTATTTCCATCAAATTTCATATCAGCTGAGGTCCATTTCTGACTAAGACTTCAGCTTACACACAACTGAACTGTTGCAATGGCTCACTGAGACTAACAGAGGGGTCTTATTGCTCATCCTGTCTTCACTGGTGTCAGCCCCAAAGTGTTGTTTCATTTCTACCAGTTTGACACTACGGTTAAAATAAATTTCCTCTCATAAAGACAGGAGGTAAAAATAATGTGAGATTGCAATGAAGGGCCAGGACCAGAAAACTGTTTTATGCTTGTTTTAGTCATATCCCTAGGAACCCAAAAGGTGAGGGCATGAGTTTTCCTCTTTTCCTGACATAGTGCAATGGTTGTCTATGCTGAAAATATTGAAAGGTCTTTCTCATTCCCATGACCGACCTAAAATAACCTGAAAATAAATCTGTATTTTTTTTTCACTATGACTACAGCAAATTATTACTTCTGTAAATTGATTACAGGATACATAGAAGTATAAGGAGAATATGTGCAATGGTACAAACCTGTAGAGTATCATAGGACCTTACTCTCTACCTCTCCGTATTTAGCATCTCAATTCTTTAGAAAGGCTTCTAGTCAATTTAAGGGCTCACATTTCCATTGAAAACTAAATATGAAAGATAACTAGACCTATTTTAGAAAGGTAGCAAACTACAAATTATACCTGAGAGCATTTAAATTATTAAATAGGTCTGTTAGCAAATTCCTGCTCAGTGACTGAAATGGATCATTGTTTTGCATGAAGGTGGTGTACTTACAGCAAAATAGAATCATGGAAACGTAGAATCAGTAGGTTGGAAAAGACCTTAGATCATTGAGTCCAGCCATTCCTATCTGCCACTAAACATCCTTCTTGTAGTGAGGGGCCCAGAACTGAACACAGCAATCAAGTTGTGGTCTCACCAGAGCCGAGTACAGGGGCAGAAAAACCTCCCTGGACCTGCTGGCCATGCAACAGTATTTTTGAAAAATACATGGATTTAATAGTTTTAATAATTTTGGTGGTAATCCATGAAGAAAGAAAAATGAGCATATGATTTGATTGTATTAAATTGGTTTTATTACAGTGCATTGAAAATGGGTATTCTTACATTGCTGACGTTGTAAGTGGAATTATGAGAAAATAAAGATACAGACTGCATATTAGAATGTGGCTGTTTTTATCAAATTATGTAAGTGGATGAACTTCTCAGGTGAGAGTTGAACATTTCAGACTTCTGACAAATATTAAGAACATAGCAGATCTTAAAAGAAAGTTAGAGAAATTTTGAGTTTCTCTTCCTAATAGCAGAACATTTCATAGGAAAGGAAGGATGTTAATAATTATTTTCAGTATGTGTTAGCATATGTTCCCTAGAAGTGTTAAATTTATAATTTATTCTTTAATAACAAAATATGACTTGAAATTACTGTAATGTGAATTAGGTGTATTTTGCTTATTTACTTTTACAAAGAAAAGAAAAAATGTTTGCATAAACCCAAGTATTTTGGTGCATTATTTCTGTCACAGAAATGCAAGTAAGAACATGATCATGTGTTTTTAACTGAAAGTTCTCTTGAGTTATTCGTACTTTGTCTTTTTGGTGTCTGAGTGTCAAATGCCTAGTTTGTCAGTATAGAACTCAGACTTGTACTGGTGATTTTATGCAGTCTGGGTTGGCAAGGTGGCTTTGTTTCAAAATTGGAATGCTTTAAATTCATGGGATCTCTACCTCAATACAAAATTATTATGTCTGCATTTACATAATTTATTAAAAAAGAGCTTCAGAAGTTAATTCTTTTACAATGTTTTGCTTTTCTGTATCATAGCACATCTTAAACTTTGGAAAAGTTTATATCTACTAATATCCTTTTTTTCATTTCTTTTTTTATTGTTCATATTGAATACTTCTTATATAAGATGTAATTATACTGAATCAGAAAGTTTGTCTATCAGACAGGTAGATAGATACTCCACAAAAGAGACAGAATCTGTTCCAATTGATTTTTAGCCCTGCCAAGCAATTTTCTTTATTACACTTGAAATATCTGAGGTTCCAGAAAGCTATTTGTTCTTGAAAGCAAGTATAACAGAGTTTCCATTCCTATTCAGAAACAAAACCTTCCCTCAGATATACACATGTGTAACTAAAATTGACATCAGAAGCAGCTGTGCACATGTATCTAAAGGCAAAGCTTAGCCTTTAATCAAAACAATTTTCTGGTGCAAAAATTTCCAGTTATGATTGTTCAGTTTATACTGTAGATGAGCCATTAATTTATCTTTCTTTCTTCAGTAGCATATCATGAATTGTAAACCTTCTGTGATTATTTCTTGTGGATTATTCCATTGCATCGCCAAGTCAATTATTTTGTATTTATATGAATCTAAAAATATCGGTCATATGTTCTAAGCAAATCTTTCAATTCTGAATGTGATGAGACAATCCAAAAATGAAGCATGTAGCCCAATTAATACAGTATTGACTTTGCTAATAACAGGTTTCAGGCTTCATAGCAGCTCTGTAAAGCCTTGGGTCTTCGCAGGCTTTGTCAGGACTTCTCTTGGCCAGCCTAGAGCTGTTTCACATTGCTAAGCTGTAAAAAGCAATATTCTAATGACCAGATGGCTATTTCCTAATTTGTTTTACTTTTGCTGAGCTTTGTGTAACTGTAGTATGACCATAATTTTATATAGATCGTACTACCAAGTAATTATTCAGTGTAGAATGAACTATTTATGACCCTAGCATAATGACGTAGTGTAATGGAATAAAAGACTCTGAGTGAAATAGAGCCCTTAAAAGTGGGGAAACAGTATGCAGTGTATAGAGAGTACAGGGATGGCATGATAAAGAGTTGACATATTGTTATACTAGAAGTCCCAGAACTATAACCAACTCATCAGTGGTCAATTACCTATTGAAAAAGAAATGCAGTCTTCAGAGCTGGTTAAAACTGGTTTTCAGAATTTATGAGGACAGAGATCAAGTATACAAGGTAGAAAAGATGACTGACATATAGCATTCAGATACAGTAGGAGCCTTCCAGAAAAAAAAAACCCAAAACCACAACCACATAAGGAGTAAAGAACTGTGTTAGAAACATGAATAATTGACCTTGAAATAAGAAGCAAGAAGCTACCAACATCAACATGGCCCTCTTCAGGGAAGGATGTGGAATGCTGATGACGTCTTACAGTCCTGTGCTCCAAGACTGATGCTGCAATTTTAGAACCTATAGAAGTAGTGGAAGGGTGAGAACAACCCCACAGAAAAGGGTACAGACTAAGAAATGACAAAACAAGAGTTTACGCAATGTAGTGTGAGAGACTTTTGCAACTTCTTTTTTTCTGTGGAAGTATGTAGCTTTTTAAGAATTTGGTTCTTGTTGTCATAATATCTTGAAAGCAAATCTCTCCACACTGTCATGAAAATAAGTGCTCTGCATTTTCATAATATTTCAGCCAATATGAATTATGGGACTTTACTAGCCATCATTAGAAACTCATCTGATGAATACAAATATGCATGACAATTAGGGCAACTGTCTTCCAAATGTGTGTATATATATGTAGATACATTATAGGGTCTAATCTAAACCCTTATTGTAATTGGGAGAAAATACTAGACCAAGTCCAAGCCAATGAAGATAAGTAAATAAAAATGGAAATGGAACTCATAGAAAACACTAAATATTACCATAATCTATTTAGTATTTGCATTGCTGTCTATCCTCCCTCAGTGTCTTAAGGTGTTTTGTAATGAAAGAAAACAAGACATTGAATGTCAAAACCTGAACAAGAACAAAATTCATTTTCAGGATGAGGACAATGACTTGAAATTGAATAGAACTTTTGCCATCAACACTATTCATAAGGACCATTTGTTGATGAAACTATCTGTAGTACTCTCAGCATGTCATATTGCATTAATCACGTATGCATTTAAATTAAAAGCCATATTCCAAAATATAATAATTGCCTGGTTGCCACCTGTACCATCTGAGTGCTAAATTTAAACTTTTGCAGTACTTCAGCAGCTGCATGAACCTATGAATAATTTATTAAGGATATGAAATAGTAGATTAGAATTAACCAACTAGTTGCATATTTTAGCTAATGTTTAGAATGGAAAAAATATAACTATCCAATTCACCAGACACTTCCTAATTAAACACAATTATTTTATGCAGCTTTTTGGAAGATCAGCTTAATCCTTAATACGTACTTTAGACAAACAGAGAGGAATTTAACTAAAATTCAGATTTACAAGGAGAAAATAAAAAAAGAAATAAAGGAGACAAAAGGGCTTCTGTTAGGTAATGTACAAGTGGCTTGTGACATCGTTTCAGATACTCTTGGTTTTGAGTTTCTTAACAGGCAACAGCTGAATTTCTAAGCTTAGTTAGCTTCATCATTTTCATGTCCTATTTTCAGATTGAAGAAATAATAATATATTTTCTAAATCCACCAGGATTTTTTTGCCTCTTTTTCTAAGTAACTAGTATAAATTCTATATTCCCTGTTTCTAAATTGCCAGAGATAGATTGGTGCTGTCCTTCCATGTTTTTTTTTATGCTTATTTAGCTGGTAAGCAACAGCAAAATCTAATAGATGGAAACTGAAAATTTTCTTTGCAGACATCACACATTGTTGTTCTCAAATAAACTGCATAAGCAGCTCATTTTATATCTACAGGCCCAAAAGTATTGTTTTTTTAAAGCCAGGAAAAGGGATGCATTGTCTCACTCAAGATGTTACTGAAAGGGATGCATTGTCTCCCTCGAGATGTGATTGAAATAACAGAATTTTATGCACTGATCTTGGAGCCTAATGTAATATAGGTATGTAAAGTACAGATACTTGGACAAAAGCCTATCTTCTAGCAAGATATTTGGTTTCAAACTAGGAGAGACTAAAAGCCTAGATAAAAAGATGACTGATGTCCACTTTAAGTGTTTTCATTGTGTTTTCTCAGTTTTATTTGTTAAACAGCAGCGTCTAGCAAAATTTACACTGTCTGGAGAGGAGATTTCCTCTTTCAGGGAGCTGCTGGCTTAAGGAGCTGCGAGGTTATGCATCTTATCCTAGGGGCAATCGGGCTCTTGAATCCTTCATTGCATGTTATGCAGGCCTCAAGGCTCTGACTATTTCCCCTAAAACTGGGAACTTAAAGGTTTAAATTGTGTAGTTTATAGACATATGTGATTCCATTTGGATTTTTTTTTACTCTGGAAGAACAAACGTTGTAACACATTATGCAAATTCATGACTGATACTGCAGCATGAATCCTAAAGAGGATACAGAAATTAATAATGATGTATCCTATGGAGGAAAGAAGCCCCATCACTGAGGAAAGATATGAAGCTTCATTCCAAGAAGGTTCTTTGCCTGCTTTCTTTGATAGCCATACTCTCACATGTAGAACAGGATGGAAAGGTTTTTGTATACTGTATTTAAGTTTTGTAGGACTTAATGGGTTTTCATTTTGACTTTTTAAAGAACACAAGTGTTTAGTCATGCATAGTAATATTCAATTTTGAACTAAAGTATTCTTTTCAAATGATTTATAGAAACTATATTTAAGGCCTTCACTTCTGTATTTTTCTGCTATTTTCATGTACTAGAGGGGGCACTCATCACACCTGCTATGAAGAGGTCAGCTCTTACATAGTAGAATTTAGGAAATTGTGTAATTTAGGAAATAACACAAGAATATATTTCCATGCTTCAAAATGACAATCCATAATAATTATAATGAAGTGTTAAGAGTTTTTTATTGCAGGGGGGAAGTCCAAAGAAGATTTATGTGCATTACGTACCATTCATATTCCTAAAAAGATTTTTTTAAGTCCTATTTGTGTTTCTTTATTTGCTCACCCATCACAGGCAGTGCAGTAGCTAATGCCCTACTTTGATGAGTGCTTTCTGATGCCTTATGTCTGTAAGACTGTAAAAAAGAAATTCTAGTTTACTCTTCTTCATAACAAGAATATGACTATGAAGTTTTAGACTTAATCTAAGTGTCTCTCATGTCAAAATCTCAATATTAGAAGGAATTTCTGAGGTCCTCATTCTTCTTGTATTTATTACATTTCTGTACTCCCATAGTATCTGAAGAAACCACAAAAGGAGGGAGAGAAGAAGGAAGTGAAGGAGGAAATAAGAGGAAGAGGAGTGGGGGAGAAGTATGGAGAATATGACAAGTATACTAGGAGTAAGATAGCAATAAACCCAAATGGCATTATTTCTACTTAGACTAATATACTAGTCCTTTCATAAAAATAATTAAGTTGATGAAATAACTTAATAATAGAACTATTTTGAAGAGATTAGGTACTCTGATATTGCTTTTATTTGCATTGCAACTGCTTTTACGTAATATACTAGGCTTTTGCAACTGTCAGTGCTTTAAAGGTACCTAAATGAGAAAGCTCCCAGTCTAGGCCAGACACTCAGAAGAAACAGATAAGGGTAAACAAGGTGAAATGAAGTAAAGTGCAGTGACTTTTTTTAAAAAAACCAGTAGATTAAGGTGACGATTTGTGTGATTAAATGGCACAAAAGTTGATCTAGTGCAAGAATTAATAGTTAATTCATTGAGGTTAACAGGAACAACTTTTTACATGGTCATAAATATCCTACTTTGTGGACCTTTTACTGCAACTTTTCCCCACTCTGTTGAGTAGGTAGTTGAATAAACTGTACTTCAACCCAGGTTTTTAAAATGCATAACTATTTCTGACATCTTTTTTGTGTGTGATTTGTTTTTACAGTGCTTTACAGGTATGCACGCAGAGAGAGATGTTTGCTTCATCCCCTAAGCCTATTTCCTCAGTAATTAAAAAAATTCTTTCAGTGTGAAACATTTCTCAGGATCTCAAATAATTACCACAACTGATCAAATGCACATTCCAGATTCCACCAGAGCTGTATGCAGTACTCCAAGTGGGGGTCTCACCAGAGTGGAGTAGAGAATCAGCTCCCTCAACCTGCTGGTCACACTTCTTTTGATGCAGCCCAGGATACTGTTGGCCTTCTGGGCTGCTAGTGCATTTTGCCAGCTCATGTTGAGCTTCTCTTTGACCAGCACCCCTAAGTCGCAGGGTCGCTCTCAATCACATCACCCCCCATCCTGTATTGAAATTGGGGGTTGCCCCAACTCAGGTGTAGGACCTTGCACTTGGCCTGTACCACTCAGCTTGATGTCATCAAGCCCAGAGTTCCCTCAGCAACTCCTCGTAACACTTGTCCTCCAGCCCTTTCACCGGCTTTGTCGCTCTTCTCTAGACACACTTCAGGACCTCAATGTCTGTCTTATACTGAGGGGCCCAAAACTGAACACAGTATTTGAAGTGCAGCCTCAAATGACGATGATTTATGTTTTCAGGTTTTGAAAACCAGCACAAAAATATACTTTAAATGTTTCAAAGAAATAATTTCATTTCATATCCACTATTTCTCTCGGTATCATCAATATCAACCTTTATGTAGCTCCATATCCCAATGGTGTTCTTCAGATGCTGTTTCAGTGCATATCTAATCATTCATTCCTGTAATATAATTTGAGTTTTCTTTTACTAAACAGATATTTCAAAGGTTAGTTTTCATGTGAGAATTCATTTTGGAAAATGAAAATCTGTGAATCAAACACAGAAAATCTCGTCATCATCTACAGTCTATTTGACTAGATGTTTGGAAATAAACCCTCATCAGGCTGAAAGAAATTTAACTATTTGTACAGTTATGAGGGAAATAAGCAATAAATCAGTTGTGCATAGTCCACATTTCAAATATTTTGTAGTTATTATCTTTCACTTTAAATAGGTATATTAGAAATAGAGAAATTAGAATAAAATTATTATAAAGGAAGGAATACTTTAAATAAAGATTGGGAGGACAATGTTACTTTATATTATAAAGAAGAAAAATAAAATGGAAAGGTAAAAAATATTATCTTTTTCCCTGTAACAATTACAGAGGTAATAGTAATTGAAAGAAAGTGTATTTAAAAAAAAAAACATTTTTTCCCACAAAATATGGAAATGTGTGAAACAAGCCATAGAACTTAAGTCAGTCTTTCTCTGGTTTTGCAGATTTAAGAGGAAACTTAGACCTCACAGCTGCTCTATGACTAATAGCGAATCTTCTTCAGAAGGGACTGGATCAGTGATGGGATGTTTATTCAGATTAGATAAAACAATTACTCTTGATATTCTATGGATTTTCTATTGAAAATGCTAAGGAATGACATTTCTACACAACAGATTAAAACTCATAAAAGATACATCAATCTTGTCTAGGAGAATATTTTGTGATTTTCAGGATTTAATGATTTTTTAAAAAATCACTCAGTGCACAAATTTAAGTGTAATAAAACATTCTATTTTCACTTAATGTGACCATGAATTAATTGTCTATAAATGAAATGTATTTGTAACTGAAACAGTCTTCAATATTCTTACAGATAATGTTGTAGGTGAGAACCCAAGTCAATTTTCAGCAATGACAAATGAAAGGCACTGACCAAGTGAAGAAATTGCTTAATCAGAGAGCATATTTATTATTAATAAGCCTTTTTTTCCCCAGGGGTCAGGGAAAGTGTTTTACATCAAAACATTTTCCAATATTTTCCACTATTGCTTGCAGGGCAGAAGCAGATGAGAACGTTGATCATCAGGATAATAAAATATCTTTTAAATATATGCAATGGACTTCTGGCTTTAGGGAATGGAAAGTCATGTTGTCAGTGAATGAAGGACAATGAACTTTACAAACTTGAAGTTCTCACTCATGCTTTACAGGAAATACCGAAAACCATGAATGCAGTATTCTTCTGATATATATCACTTCGGGTTAGAGTGCACCAAGGTTTACTACTGAAGGCAGTGCAATCAGAGTTATGTCCTCTTAAGGAAGTATGCGTAGTAGCTGTCTTTGTGACACAACTGTTATCTCAGTATCATTACATATGTATTTCCAGAGAGTAAAAAGTCAGGAAGGTCCTTTGAGAGATGTGAAGTAGAAAGTTATGCTAGTGTGTCCTCCTCTGTTTCCTCTCTCCCATGTCTCCTTGATGCAGTTGTACATATATCTAGACAGCTCTAGATATATCTAGATAACTCCAGATATATCCTCCATTTGTCCCTCACATTGTAAATCTGTCAGGAGAATGATGCTGCTACTTGGATACTTTCAAGGGGATAAGAAGCCCTGGTAACTCAAATACTTTTTAGGCTGTTCTACAAATCTGAATGAAAATAAATTCTCTAGGAAATGAAAAAGAAAAGGAAAGGAAAAGATTGATTACTCAGAGATTATTCAAGTTAGATTAAGGTTTAGTAAAGTATCACTTCTCTGTAAGAAACCTCTCAACACTGTAACGTGTGAGAATTCTGCCAAACTCTGTACTTGGATGTAGGATGAGAAACAATGTATTTTATTTAGCCAGTATCAAGCACTGAATGCTTTCTCCTACATATCCACAGGGGGCGTGTGGGGTGTGTGTGTAAGTCCTGCCTTTGCTGTGCTTCTCTTACCATTTAAGGTCAGTAAAGCATTTAGGTCATGTTTTCTCTCAGGCAAGGAATCAGGATGTAATTTGCTACTCTGAACCAGACTTTTGTTCCTAGGGCAGGTATTTTTGCAGGGTGCTTAAATATGGTGCAGAAAAAAATTACTCAGACTTTACCTTCTTTTACTGTCATAATTTCAAATGTCCCCTTAGTTCAAGTCTCTTGTTTCTTTCCAGGTAAACTGGAAAAACATGCCAATTTTGTGATGCGAACAAACAAGGACAAGGAAAACTTGTCTAACATAATTTTACTTGACATCTAAATTATAGTCATGTTTGGATACAGGAAATAAAGAGCGCAATAAAAATCAAATGGGCCATTTTTCCTTTAGTGACAGAGCTTTTTTGTAATTTTCTGTATATAATAAATAGAAAGGTTTTGTTCTTTACCCGCTGACCTAACAAAACTAAAAGTTTAGTTCAAAATATTTTTCTCTGGACCTACTTTAAATTTACAGCTACCTTGTTAGGTTTTTAGGTTGGAAAACAGTCAATTTTAGCCTCTTGGTCCTAATGCTGTTATGCTAGATTATCAGTGAACCTGCTGTCATTTATTTTGGTATGTTAGATGAAGTACTTCCACAATTTTTTCCTTATATAATATAAATAGCTTTCATCACAAACAAATTAATGTCTTTTAATTACATATTCACTTTAAATAAATGGAAATTGTCATTAAATACAATGCAAAATTGGATTCTATATTATATGTAACTTTGACATTTTGCCCAGTTTTTGAAAGAAACATTATTTTTCCTAATTCTCAAACTTGTAAAAATAATTGATCTGTCAAAACACAGTATCATTTTAATAGTTATATATCTAACGTAGCATAGAATACATATACGTGAACTGAAAAGCCATGTAAGGAAGCTTTGCATGGCTTTCAGACCTATTGCATATGGCAAATAAATGACATTTTTAGAGTTTTTTTTTTCTTCTGTTCCAAGGAGCATTCATCTTGTCACCTGATTATTTAGGTTATGTTTGGCCACTGTTGTTACACAGATTAGGGGTATTAGTTGTTGCTACTTATATAACTGATGAGGAAGACCTAAAAGCAAGAACCATACCATTTTATCTTCCTCTCTGCATCTCTGGATGGCATGATCTTTATGGACATGTGTAACTAAACCTGACTCTCTTTTTCTTTCTGCTATTACTCCAAACTCTCTCTGTCTCCTAAGTTTCCCTGCCTGAAAAATGATGATGAAAAGCCCTTGTTCTGACTGAATGGGAAATAAACAGAAAGATGCCTCTTTGGCTTCTTTTTTTCCCCAACATTAATATTTAAATTTGAGGAATTTCGAAGAATATGAAATTTTGAGGTGATGAGATAAATCTGTAGCTTTAATTAATTACAGCCTTAATTCATCATAATGCTTATGCATCAAACTTTTAAGTGTATAGAAATGAGTTCATATTAGTGGTTTTTTTAGAAAAGAACCCTGTCTAAGTAAAGTTTACGATGAATTTCTGTAATTTCTCTGTATAAAATTATACAAAATTGAAATTTGTGCAAAATATATAATTGATTTTGATTTTTAGTTGTTGGAAACTTCAGGTATTATGGATGACATAGCACTGGAACAAACTGCACAAGGAGGTGGTGGAGTATCCTCTGGAGATAATAAAAACCTGCCTGGATGCATTCGTGTGCAACCTGCTGCAGATGAACCTGCTTTAGCAGAAGATTTGTATTAGATGATCTCCAGAGGTCCCTTCTGACCCCGACCATTCTATGATTCTGTGATTTTGTGATTTGTGATTTTATGATTCCAAAGTTAGATTCCTTTTAAGCAAATCTAATTTTACTCTTTTTCAAAGAACTAGAAATCAGAAAGACAATTGGGAAATACTACTCTGATGACATGTCATCGTCTTACAGTGCACCCACAAAGGGGCCTTGATTTAGTGGCTGATACTTGTTCTTTGGGTATATTATAGACTTTTTATCAAGGCTAGGGTGATATCAGCAGGCTGACCAGAGATATGATGAAATTTGTTTTTACAAGAAAAATGGTTGCACCTCGTCTGCTGAGAAAAAATATGCTTTGACTGATGCATCATTGTCAACCTTTTCTGCCATTGTTTATTCTTCTCTGTTTTCTGTGGAAGTTCTTCAGACTCTCTGCCCATAAATCATTGGTTATTGTACTGCCTGAAGATACCAGGGCAGCAGAGCACATTAAAAAATCTTTCTATGCATTGTCTCTAGGATATTTGCTTATAAAACACAGAGAAACAAATATTAATAAATACTTCTTTTTTACTAGAAGAATGTGTGAAAAAGTACATTAAGCACAGCCCCTATTTCAGAGTAGCTTTTTATTTTGTTCTGTTTAATAAAATACAAGCCACATATGTCTTTGGATGCTGAATTTTTGAGAATCTGGTTTTTAGTGGTCTTTCATAATATACAGACAAATGATTGAAAAGCTTTATTATATTTTGGAAAGCTGTAGGATTAACTAGTTAATCTAGAGAAGGGAGAAGTAGTTTTCGGAAAAGGAGTTTAAGGAAGAAAATCAACCCAGTGGGACTGGTTGGTTGACACTGACTCAACAAGATGTACTAGATAACCCATTTAGATCCTTTTTGGTCATTACAGAAAAAGTAAAGGTGATACGAGGCACAGAGTATGTAACAGTGAATGATTTGTCCTATGGCTCAGAGAACAAAAGTCTCTTGTTTTGAGATTGCTTGAGTCTCTTAATCTCTTGTAAGCAGCCTTTTTGAAGAAGACTTCATAGTCAGCTGGCAAAACCCATCCTCTGTGTCAGGAGTATAAAGGTTTCCATCATGTCAGAGCAGTTTGGAACTAGAAATGAAATATATAAATGTTATCTGGTTTTGTTTGTTTGTCTGGCAGGGTAGAACAGATTTTAAATGGTATTAACTCATCCAAAGGTCTCATAGATGCCTACTGTGATATTGAAAATATATTTTTGTTCCCACCTCATGTAAAAATTTGATCATGGATGCAATCATGGATGTGCATTTGTATTCTCAGGGCCTTAAACTGTGATCCAGCCCTGCATACATTGACGTTGTCAGTAGAGATCACTTCCCTTTCCTAAGGGCTCTCCAGTAACACAGAACAGGAACTCTTGACACTTACAACAATGTTCTATTACTTCTGTAATTTGTAGGGTGGCAGATCCAAAAAGCACTTAAAAACATGTCTTTTGATTTTTCTTCTGTGAGCATTCTGTGCATCAGGATGTCCTGCATTACCTAATAACTTTGAAGTCCTGCATACTTCTTAAAAAGAAATGCAGCTTTCTTCAGCACCCTGCACAGTCCTCTTTTTGCGCTTTTTTGTTGAACCATTAGCAGCACTCCATGTACTGACTTGTACAATGTGGTCTGTTTATTCCCCTCATCAACAATTTGTCTTTTGCTTAAGTCAAAACAGGGTAGAAATGTGTCTTATGTTTTCTTGCCTTCCCCTTTTATACCCTAAATATGTCCACTCTTTCCATACCCATAATAACTTTAATAGTAGTTCATTGAAGGATTTTTCATTTCAAAACTTGATCAACAAGAAGACATTCAAAATTACTGGACAATAATAGGAAGCTTTAGGGCTTCATGGTTATATCCAGTTCCTCCAATATTTACTAAGCTGTTATGGAGAAAATATTTATACGCATGAAACAGAGCACGCCATACTTACTTTCACATATGTGGTACAACTTAAAGCCAAACTCCCGCTGAAAAATATCAAACTGTTTAAATAAAGTTTCTTTACCAAGACTCATTCATCATTTCATTGGTGTGGAATGGATTATAGACAGAACAAGGTAATAGTGCTTTTTGGAGTGAAACTTTCTTTAGGGATTTTCCACCTTCTTTTCTCTTTATGAATTACATAAACCTGTTACTATCTCTGAAACAGAGAATGTCACATTCTGGAAGTCCCTTGGTTCTTGGGGTAATAGGCTGTGCCTCTTAGGAGATGGATTAAGTTGGGGTGAATGCAGATCTCTGTTTGACTTGTGGGACTACCAAGAATTACTGCTTTTTGGAAGCACACATTGTCTTCCTGAGGCACTCAGTGTGCACAAGTAACTTCATTTATTTTTTAGCATCGTACAGTGTGCCCTGATGACACATCTGATAGCCAAGGTAAAGGAGGAACAGCAGAGTGAGATGCTGGCTTTCCTTCACCATCCCCATTCTCTGAAAACAGGGAACAGTGCAGAGACTTTGGGATAAAGAAACATGATTGTGTCCATACCCAATGTCACTCTGCTTTTTCTTGTGCACCTGTTGGAATCCAAGTTTGGTTCTCTTTGCCCACAGAACTGTGATTGCACAGCATTCTATCCCAGAGGAATTTAAATTTGAAAACCTAGTGTTGACCGAAAGGCCTTGATGCTGTGTCATGGAATGGCCCCTTCATGTGAAAAGCTTGAGTATTGTAGCCCATTTTTGAGGTTTCCCAATACAGTGAGTGTAAATAAGCTTACTTTTGTTGCTACAGAATTACATTTTCATACTGACATATAGACACTTCCTGAGGTTTCTTTGGTTTCTTCCAAATTAGTAGACTTGTTCACATTAACGGTTTGCTACTGGACAGGTAATACCCTGAATACATTTCCATACAGTAATTATAATAATCACACAAAACAGACTTTGAAATTACTGAGGCAGTTTACTGAAACATTTAAGATAAGTTTTTGGACCTATCTGAGAAAACTTTAAAGTATGTGTTTGCATTTCTATTTGTAGAATGTTATATTTTTAATGATATATTTATGACTTTCAGTGAGTAATATTTTATATACCGAGCAAAAAGTTAATTTGCGTAGGTGACTCATACATTAAACTTAACTTCATTGAATTTATCTCCTGCCTCTGTTTCCTGGGAAATGCAATTCTCTTCTTAAAAAACTGATACTGAAATGACATCTTGCTGATGTCTGTAGCACAATTCATACTTTTTACTTCTTTTGTCACTGTTACTAGAAGCACATGGAAAATATTAAGATTCAGTAATGTAAACAAATTTTCCTCTTTAAAGGAAAAAAATCAGTCTAATGCTAGAAAAAAACAGCATACAAAAATCTATTTCTACTGAGTTATTTATGCCTTCACTGTAAGTGTTAGACCAGATTGCAATACCATTTGCTCAGCTATATAAAGAAAACATTGTATACGCTATTTTTCAAGTAAAGAAGGCAAAACTCTGTGATCCTGCTTTGTCCTATCTTTGGACTTCATATTGATTTTCTCATAGAACTGCTTCACATGAGAAACTAAGGGAACTGAAATGGATAAAGCCTGGGGCCAGACTGAGAGTAATTGTGTAAGAAAGCTTCTTTTAAGAGAATTTCTGAGAACAACAGTCTCTGGGAGTGTGACATTGTGCAAGCCATGATACTCACAGGCTGTAGTATGGGAACACCAGAGATATGTCCACCAGAAACAATTACACTGGTCAATATCTAAGTCATCTGTTCTTATTACAACTTATTATTTAAAGGTTCTATCAGAATCTGGAGCATTTTCTGGGAGACCACAACATCTGAGAATGGCCCCCTTGGTCATGCTTACAGCCAAACCAGGTCAACGGAGTAAAAACATTTCTGATTATATCTCCTTCCACCTGGATTAGGTTATTTGGTCCCTTCATGTCAACTGACTAATGTGCACAATATTTGAGAAAGACTGGAAAATTTAAAGTAATCTGAGACTGTTAAATACAAGCTGCTAATATTATACAGGAATTTATTGTCAGTCTGCATTGTTCATAGAAAAGGTGCTTTGTCAAAATATTAATTGGACAGAAAGTTTTGCCTGACCTACTGAAATGAAGATTGTTTAACTCTGTTCCTGTAGCTCAGACATGTATTGCAAGAGTTCTGAAGTGAGGTCTCAATCCAATCTTTCTGTCATTTTTTCTCAATATGAATGCATCACATTCTTTTCTATGTTCTTCAGTGGGGTAAACACATTATAATGTATTAGAATATGTCTATATTACAGGCAATAAGATCTTAAGCCTTTTTTCTGTTTCATTACACTTATCCCAGTACTTTTCTAATTATTTTATTGATTCCATAATAACAGGATGCAGTTTAAAAGCCTCTCTGTTTTCTCATCTTAAACTTATGCCCTTGTGTACATAGTTTTTGGAGACACTGTCCAAAAGCATTACACAAAGGATGTGTTATTTAATGCACCAGAGGTCAAAATGTTCATGATTCAATATGCCATAGGTCACTGCATTTCAAAATCACTGCATATTTCCTAACTGATGCCTAGTTCTGCAATATATTTTAGGAACTGACAACACTTCAGCTACTTCGGGAAAACACAGATACTTTGGAAATGCTTTGAATCAGGAGTTATGGGGTTTAGGCAGTGTATATTTCTTTTGCTGTGTCCTTGGTGGAAAACTAGATTTTCAGATTCTCTGTCACTGTTTAGCATTATTTTTACATTTCATGTAATCCATAAGGATTTCTTCAGCAACACTTGTGGGCTGTAATTTTAATTTATATGGCAGTTCTTGACGACATTTTGATAGGTCCATAATGAGTCAGAATATTTTGTTATGCACTGCATCTTTTCTTCTTTCAAAAGGATATATGTAGTTGTCTGGCTGCTTTGATGTGATGCATTTTAGAAATCAACATTCATAATATGGCTATGAATTATAGTCTCTTCATTCCCTTTGCAATACAAAATATCATGATATGGTGGGGGGGGTTGTTGTTGTTGTGGGTTTTGGTCTGGTTTTTTTAAGTTTGGGCTACTAGTCACTAATTCGATGCTTCAGAGTATAAGAGTTAATGATTTTTATGTCAGGTTTAGATCAGTGTTTTAAGAAAGTTTATTACTTGAGTTCTGAAATTACTCGTAACCAATACTCTTTGTTCTGCCTTTTTCTTGTTTTCCTTGTGAAGGACTGTAATTTTTTTGAATTCTGCATGGATGGCAGGGTTTTGAAGTGCACAGAAAGGAAAGGTTTGATGAAGATTTTTATTTCTACACATAGGGAAATTATATATTTTTCAAGATGAACCAAAGAAGTAATCCATCTTTCAGTCAGTGTAAATGCCACCATTAATAACTATTTGATATTAACTTTCACCTGCCTTGCGTATCCTGAAGGACTAACATGAGATACATTAAAAAAAAAATTTAAAAAAAATCAGTAATTAACCAAAGGATATTTCCTGGAAAACAGTCTTACAAAAAAAAATCTCTAAACTTTGGTGGTTTATAGTTTTAAGAATATTGTCAATTCAGTGTCATTACATTTAAGTATGTACAAAAGTAGCTTGTTTGCTATTTCAGTGCATAGTAATAGATTGGTTGATGTAGCAACTGCTATTCACCTTTAAACTACTCACACAGATTCATGAACAAGTAGTAGTTTTCATGATGTCGAGGAGATGTATTGACTCAAGATTGCCGAAGTCCTCTACTTTCTCTGCCTCTTGGGGCTAACGAATTTACAGTCATTTACTGACCATGTAAAAGCACAATGCTGTGCATCCAGAAGTTATTTGCCTTGTAGCTCATTACAAGGGGAGTCTAATTAACTGACTGGGTTATCATTGTTGTTTTTTTCCAGTGCAGATGCAAGAAATTGGTTTAAAATGATGCTAAGCTTTAGGTAGGATCAAAGTTGTTAAAACCACCCAGCACAACGTCATGTAGAGATGGCAGCATGTCTCTGAAAGCTGTCTAGTTTTGGGGGCTTCTCTTCTGTACTGCACAGATGCACCTGACCTATTTCCAGGTTCAGGGCAGTTCAAGAAGAGCTAGCTAAAGGGATCCGCATCTCACTTCCAGCTTTCAAGATTAGCTCACATAGAGCTATTTTAGGTCTTTACATATTTGGTGCAGGTTACATTTGTTCACTAAGATCTTAAATGTCACTGACTTACAGTGGATATACACACCATCAGAGTTCAGGCTCCTCTCAGAAGATGCTGTTTTACAGGGGTTTTTTGAGTTTTGTTTTTCACAGACAGGTCTATGGCTGAACTCTGGCAAGAGTGCAAAATGCATTAGACCAACAGCCATGATACAAGTTTCTGAGTGTCTTCATGAAATGTTTTCTTAATGTTGAAATATTAGATGTGACTACTACAGAATTTATTTTATTTAATTACTAATCAATAATTTATGTATTTCCTACATCTTTTCAAATTAGTCCAAAAGCTGCTAAACAGATACCAGGGAGAGTTCTCATTATTACTGATCAAAAGTCCTCTTGCACATCTTACTGTGCACAGTAATTTTGAACATATAATTATTTAAAAAGTTTACATACACTCTTTGCAATTGCATTTTACTGTTTTCTTTAAGAAACATTTATTTAATAGTCAAATGTTACACTAGACAAATATCAGAATTCTATTTTGATATAGAAGATATCTAGCTCATATGATGTTCTTCTTTATAAACCTAATAAAAGTAACTCTGAAACACTATAAAAGTAATAAAAATTGTAACACAGCTTTCCAATGATTTTTCTATGCCACTCAGGGGCATTAATGCTTTTATTATTGCTAACATTCGAACTAATGAAACAACTCAGTAGTATTCTCCTGCAACATGAACAAACAAAAAATTGCTAGAGAAAATCTAATTAACATGTTTAATGTGCAATATTTTCTTTACGGTAGGAAATGGTATTAGGATGATTATTTTTATCCTTTGCTACATGTAAGGTTATGTCTCTGAGTTTCATAGATTAGTCATTTCTTTTTCTGTTGGTATCTAATAAGAGTTTATATGTTTTTTTGACAATCCAAATGAGACTTTATATCAAGTTTATATTAGTTGAGATACTTCCATGGATAGAGTTTCTGTAATATTTCATCCTACATAAGATGAAAAAGCATTTTAAGTGTTTAAAGCTGTTTGCAGTATTAGAAATTCATTTATATAAATTTATGTTCCTAAATACAAATATATTAATATACTATATGCATGTTTATATACTTATATACAAGTATAAATGCTTCTGCATACATCCAAATGTTTATTTATGTATATACACACACACACAAGCACCTGTGTAAGTGTTAGATATTATCATTCTTATTACACCTTATTTGCCTGACTGTAAGGTGAAAATAATATGCAAGAGCAATTAAAGATGCAGCAAGATTGTTCTTGAAATTACTTTGATGAAATCTTGATAACTTTGATTATAGCAGTTGCATGAGTCAGTGTCATCACAAAACAGTGTGAAAGTTTTTCCTGTCCATCATACTCAAGACTGGTATTTTTTAATCTTGTCACGTTTAGTCAGTGTAGGTTGACAAGATACGGTATGATGAAGACTCCACTTAAAAACTACTGAAAGAGCTAAAGAGTGGACCTAGACTATGTCCTAAGATCATAATGTCAAAGACTCCATGTTCTCTTCTACAGTGGGGTGAACTCATAGCACACTGCAGAAAGATTGCTGTGGATAAGGCTTCTAGCTGAGTGTCAGACATGATTAATGAGAAAGAGAGGAGAACATCCTCCTTTGACATTAAGGGGTGGATAGAGGAGAATGAAACAGTGAAGGAAAGCCAAGCATTTATATCTGAAAAAATAATTAGGATCAGCAAAGCTGTGGTTTCAAATTACAGTCGTGTGTTTGCCCATTTGTCATTGGAATTTGACCCCTTCTATCTGACAGAGGACCTTTAAGGGAAGATGGTAAAAAAATGCCCCCTACAGAGCAACACAAAGGATTAAAAGCTTTGAAGGAAAGAAATACAAGACAGAAACATAATGTCAAAAAAATATCTCAGAACTAGGTGTTTCTTAGAGTATGTTATTAGTTTCTTCAGCTCTCAGATGAACTTTGTTGAGACAGGATGTAAATGCAAAAAGTCATGAGGGATCTTCCTGTTAACTCACATATACCATTCAAGCTGCAGAAGGAAATGATCATTCCTCATTTACTTAAGTTATTTAGAAGAGTACTTTTGTTGTAAACAGACAATTTGTAGGTAGAAAATTACTTTCCTAGATGCACGAGCTTGTCATAATTGGAAGCAAAGTAATTTGCCATCTGGATGAAATGTGTCAGATCTCTTAAGAAACTTGAAGGGCAGACTAAATTAGCTGAAATCTCTTGGTTTTGGAGTATGCTGTGAGAAAATTATCTATTAAATACTAAAATTAGTCCTTGGGATCCTGGCATATTTATACTATAATGAGAAGGGAACTTATATTTAAAAAGTTTTAGAAGGACTTCTCTAAAATATTTTTGTCTTGTGAAGTGGCTAGGAACTTATATAGTGTTACCTGCATGTGTATGAACTTCAGGCTGAATGCCTTTGCTTCATGAGTTTTTAAATAATTTACTAATCATGAAAATATGTTGATTATTATATTATTATTGATAATGTATCAATGATTACAAAATATTATTTTAATAGTTTAGTTGTAAATTATTAACTTTTAGTAGTCCCAGAGTATATAAATCCATCCGTCATGAAGAAAGTGGGCTATTCCTTTTAAAAATCTTTATATTCCTGCTTTGAGTTTTATCTGAAAGTAACATGATATCAGTGTTATGTGTCTTAAAGACACCAAGAAATTAGTTTGGGGTTTTTTAAATTTCATTTATGAAAAAGAGCAACAATTGATAAAGCTAGAACTTAATTTATTGGAAAATATAAAAATGAAACACTTACTGAATGAGTTTATTAAGACCTGGACTTATGTCTAGTGCAGTTCAGTCAAAAATTTATCTGCAAATGTTCAATACTTTCAAAGCATCTTAAAATAAAGATTCTTCAACGATAATTTCTTTTAAAGATATCACGTGTTGTTACTGATAATGTAGTTGAATAATACTTGTTTAGCAGGCTGGGGTTTTGAACATTTTTTGAGTGTAATACTTTTCATCAAAACAGCCATGTTGTGCAAGTTTTCTCCAACAGATAAGTAGCTCATAAAAAATACAAGCAAAATGTTAGTCCATTTTAAAATAACATGGCAATCTCCAAGCCAGAGTAACCAGTCCAAGAGATAAAGAGACAAAACATAGACGTACTGTTTTCACAGTTCTAATGATATGGCCTTAACAGTTTTCCTCCCTAGCCTTTTGGTTCTGCCTGTTTANTAAAATAAAGATTTCTTCAGGATGTCACCCACCTTACCTTACCCCTCTAAAAGATTTTTTATTATTATTTTAAACATTTTCAGTTTGTAGCTTTTATAACACCGTCACATGCAACATGTTGTGCACTGCATGGGAATAACAGTGCTGCATAAGAACTCTATAGGTGGAAACTTCATTAGTCAGCAATTTGACAAGAAACTTTAACATCTAGATCAGCATTTCTTCTACAGCATAGTTGGAATTTTTTTTTGCTTCACTGTTTTAACTATTTGTTGATGCTTGATTTGAAGTCAAGAAGTATACATGAATACTTCTCATGATGCTAGGAGTGTATTTGATTCTGAAACTCTGCTTTTAACATGGATTAACCAAGGCATAATATTTTGATTTCAGAAATACTTTCATTCATTGACAAAACCTGGGATGGAAGGTAGATAGGCAGACAGTAGAATTCAAGTTTTGTGTATCAGGATGTCCCATTCTGTAGTGAATTCAAGTATATACTCTTTATTTTCAAAAGCCTTTTAAGAAATACAAAGAAGGCTTGTTTGTCAGAGCTTCTTATGGGAAGAGGTGAAGACCAAGAAGCATCTGGAGGCAGTTCATGGAAGAGTGGAGTGTCATATAATTGCAGACATTTAGCTACTGGAACTGGGTGTGAATTATTCTGACATCTTGACACTATCCACAGTGAAGCAGAAGAGTCACTAAACGCACCAGTTAGAAGAACAGATGTTGTCAATATACCTGTGTTAATTTGAATGATTTTTTTTGACCATTAAAAACTGATTCTTCACTTCCCAGTCCCCTCAGTACATTTTTATTTTATTGAAAGATGAAAGTGCCATATTTAAGTAGTATTGTATCAAATTTAAAGTAGAAAATAGGAGAATTATACCAGCTGGAAGCTAGTTTATTTTTTTTAATAAAATAATATTTTGACTAACATATTATGCCATATTATACAAACCTGTCATGATATCATTTTGCAATATACATGATTACATTGTGGAATAATATAAAACCCACAATAATAAGTAACATATCTAAATAAGAGTATATTTGTGAATAAAGTTTTAAAATATCATTTTTGGCCTCAGGCTGAAAACACACTTTGAAACAAAAGAAAATTTTCCAATCCACACTCTGTTCTCTGTCTCTCAAGAGCACAACTCTGGCCAATATTTATGACATTAATGACCATCAGATTGCTTGAAGCATTTAGAAAACTAGAGGAAACAAACTCATATAAGAGATCAGCAAACCTGGTTAAAATGCTATTGGAAAAGGCACTGTCTGTCCAGCTTTTTTTTTTTTAAAATAAATTAATTAAGTAGCAACTGTATTTCACCGTATAAATAGCCCTTTATGTAGAAAAGTGATACAGAGAAAATATAAGTGAGAAAGTTATAGAAAGAGTACCTACAATCTGATGCCAAATTCAAGCAATAAACAAGACCAGTTTTTTAAAAATACTGAGTGTGTTTACCTACTCAAAAAAACTACCTACCAGTTATTAAATTTAAATTGTTGAAATTATATGTCCTTTAATATGAGACTTAACAAGACATGCAGAGTTCTTTCTTGAACTCATTTTGACTAATGCATGGTGCTATTCTATATGAGGGGAAAGATTGGCATACTTGTAATCTCAACTGTTTGCATTTAAAATGAATGCTGTATTTGCAGTTTTTATTTTGTTAACTCACTATAGAGGACAAATATTTTAATTTGGTCTCAAATATTTTAATTCTGGATAATTTCCACTTTTCTTGCTTCAAGTTTCTCTTCATCCATGCCAAAGAACGTACTTTAAACTTGGGTTACATGGAACCAGCTTCCTTTTTCAGGACTTCCATACACTTATGCCATTTAGCATCTTTAGCTTCGTCTGCATGTCACCTCAGATGTTTCTATGCAGGGCACACACTTGCCCTTCCTTTCCACAGAAACTGTGGTTCAGCTGAAAGGCAGAGGAACTTGCGTGAGCATGGGCTTACTCTAATATGAAAACAAAATGTGGCTGAAAACTCCCAAATCCTGTAACTCAGATGTAATCTCTTTACCTCTTACAGTGTTTGTAAAATAGGAAAATCATCATGTTCTTTCACTGATCTGATCATGCTCCTTCCTTCTTATGTTTTCTTCACAAGGCTGAAATGGGAAGACCATTTATGGCCTCAAGTAATATCATAAAATTGTAGAACCTCTTCAGTTGGACGGGACCTTAAAGATCATCTAGATACAACCCCTGCCCCCTCCCAAGCCCCCTCCCACCAAGGGTATGGACATATTCTGCTAGATCAGCTGCTTAAAGCCTCATCCAGCCCAGCCTTGACTACCACTGATTCAGCTCTTTGAATCTTCTGCAGGCATTCTGGAAATACTTTCATTCAAGTTAGGCGCACACACTTCATTATAGTCTGTATGTTTCAAATTGTGAATATGGAATCTTCATTAAGATAAATGGAACAGAAAACCATGCATTCAAATATATTCAGGGTCATTCTCTTTAAAAACGTGCAAAATGAAACTGCAGCAAAATGTTAAGAAAATGTGAACTCTAGGATTTATCTGATTATTAGTGCATTCTCTTCGTTCTCATATTTCTGAAAATATGCCTGTTTTCTTTTTTATACTCTCTTTCACTATTGCTGTATGTAGTATAAGTATTTTAAAGCTTGCAACTTAAGACATGACCTACTGAATTCTGCAAGACTATGAGGTACTCAGTTTTTCACTTAAATAAAATTGAAAGCTATATTCTCAGGCTTGTGGATGCATATAATTTAATTAAATGCCAATAGATTCCTGGCTGCCTTCAATTAAATTTTGTGCACAAAAGCAGGTTTTTTTTTCTGGCAAATACTTACATTTGCTCTTAATGTAGTGTCAGAAATCTTATATGTGTTGTATAAATCAAGAATGATTCCAATAGTCTTAAGGGACGTGTACTAGAGAAACACCAGAATGAAACTAGAATGTGGACTTGAAACTTTTTCATGATCTTAACTTAATCAATAATCAATTTTCATTATTTTTGCAAATGTTTAAGTCAGGAAATGGAATAAAACTTTAATTTATCTTAGAAGATGCATATACATTAGTCACAGGGCCCAGAAATAAAAGTAATGTTCACGTGGGAGCTCTGCTACGACATAAGCTCATCTAAGTGTGGGATGCAGAGTAAACCTGGTGAATAACTTGTCAGCATGCAGGCTATGGCCCTGGAGCCTTTTCCTTTCAAGGGGTCAAAATACTTTTCTTCTGCTTGAATGTTTATACAAGAAGATTCTACATGCAATAAGGAAAATTAGACTGAGCGGTAATTCAAAACGAGTTTGATAAAGGCTAGGAGCCGTTCCATTTTTGCCTCTTGAAAATGACTCAACATTTTGTTCACACGAGTTGGATTTAATGATCTTGATAGCTACTGACACATCAGTCTTTTCAGAATCCTTCCTGTCTGTATAATTAAATGCAAGGTTGACATCAGGGAATCTGGTGCTCTGTCGGGTAGTATATGGTTTTTCCAGGCTAGAATAGAAAGCCTGTACAGGTGTTGAGGTATTATTCTGCTTCACTGGACTGGAAGGAAAAGAAAGAGAGTGATAATAGGATTTTTGTACTAAGTTCTATTCAATTGTCCATTCACTAGACTATTATTATTATTAAGGGTTTCTGTCTGAGGACTGTTTTCTGTAAAGTGCTTTATTTCCATGTGTTTGTTTTAAACCACACACTAGGTTTTTATGTAAATTCAGCTCAAAGAAGGAAGTGTGCTGTTTTCTTGTGTAGTGAAATCCGCTCCATTTTCCTCTGTTTGTAGCTGCTGACAGGTCAAATTTGTCAACTCTCTGACCATACACCTTTACAGTCCAACAGCAGATGTGTAGAAGTGTAACAAGGCTGGCACATTAGAAGATATATGGACTTTTCCACCTAGAATACTATTTCTTCACTATAATTTGTAAGTTTTCTTTAATAATTTGTTCTTCATTTCCAGGCATACACATGTACATAGAAATGATTAGGAAATTATTGCTTAAAAATGAAGAGAGAAAAGCTATCTATAGTTTGGGGAAATAACCTTCCCTGCTACCTTCTACATACTAGTCAGGTTGCTAATAATAGCACAAAACATAGAGTAAATAAATAAATAAATGTTTATGTTTATGGACCTTTAGTTCTTGTTTTCCAGCACCATTATAAATGGTGGAATGATCAAATGTTATCTATTTATATATTTATTTAGATAAGTACACATATTTTAAAATTTTTTATTATATATCTTATAAATTATATAAATAATATATATAATATTAATATATACTATATATCATATGTATGGTATATGACACATAATATAAAGGATATAAGTAACATATATATAAATATATATTATATAGTTAATATATGTCTATATATAATATAGTATGTAAAATATACTATGTAGCATTATATTGTAATATATTATATATAGTATATGTAATATAATGCTATATAGCAAAGACAATATGTAGTATATTATATATATAATATATATACAATAGTATTATAAATAGTATATTATACATATACTACTATGTAGTATATTATTTATACAACATAATATCCTTAGTAGTATATATAATATACTACATAGTAGTATGTATAATATACTATGTATAATACACANCTGCCAACCTGATTGTTCTATGATTCTATGATATCATATGATATCATATCATGTCATATCTGTAATATATTTTATAGATGTAAATACTAAGTTTAATTCATTCCCACGGTTAGAAATGTGGTGGGAGAAAAAGCTCTTAAGGTCAATAAACTATTCATTACCAATATGTGCCCACTCTAGAGAATCATATGAGCAAAATACATGGCCTCAAAACAGAAGTACAACACTGAAAATGGGTGGTTTCAAATGCAATACCAAATACTACAGTATTCAGCATCAATCACAATACTATGATATGTACGTGAAATATACCACAGGTAACACAACACTGTGATAGGCTGTGCATTATCCAAAAAGAGGAGAAGGGTGTTGTTGCTTTGAAAAAAAAGAGACAAGAGAGGAGGTCATGCACTTAATTCAAAAGGAGAGAAAAAGAGAGGAGAAGAAAGAAGATATAAAACTATCACCAGATCTGGTTCCAATGCCAATCCAGCCAAACGGAGTTAATTCCTTAGGAGCACTGTGTGGAAGTTTCCCTGTGGCCAGTATCTATCCTTCCACTTTTATAGTTCCAGATCAAAAGAGCAAATATTTACACCCCAGAGGAGAGTTTAAGGCAGACAAAACCAAGAAAGCTTCTGCTGTTGTCCGTCTCTCTCTGCCTTCTAAATACCCTTGGGGCACATCCTCTCCCTTTAATCAATCCTTTGGTTTAGGAGATTAAAAATTGATAGGGCCTTCAGAGTCCCTGTTCTGTTCCTGGGCTCCTACACTTCTGTAGTGCCTGCCCACTTACAAAAAAACCTTCTTTTTAATCCCACACTGTATTGGCATGGATTTTGACCCTTGACAGCATCTCTGTACATCAGAGGTCTATACTAATGATCGTGAAGGCAGAGGATTCATTCTGTTCTCTCACAGAGGAGGAATTGATATGACACTATAAAGAAGGTCATAAATGGCAACAGAATTTTTAACTCCTCTTTGAAAAATTGTTCCCTCTACTTATCTGTTTGTGAGGTGGTAGCCAACTGAAAAAATGACTGGCATTTACTGCCTTTCTCTGTCAAAGCTGTGCTCATTCTTCTGTTAGAAAGGCGTTGGTGGAACTTGCAAAACTATAATAGATCTTGAATGTAACACCACGCATAGTGATGGTCCAGAAGTGAGACCATGTTAAAGGCATTCAACAATAAATATGTACATAAATGGACATGCTGACTCTGTACGACTCCTGCAAAGATACTGTAGAGAATTAAATAACTTGGCTAAAATTGCACCTCCACTTGAGCATTTCTGACTAAAACATAGCCTGAAACATTACATCTAGGCAGCTGTTCAACAACCATCGATGGTTACAGGCTTCACACTGATAATTGGCTCTGGTGTGAAAGAACAAAAACCGCACACATTCTCTGCTCATTTCTCTCCTGTATTTTTCCCTTTACAGCAGTCTGAATCTCTTCTTGGCTTTCATTAAGCAGATCCTTTTTAAGTCAAGTAAATAAAACCCATATATTTTGTTTTCCTGTTACTACATAATCCCTTTGTGAGAACCAAGAACTTGCCTATTTGGAAAGGTCTGCAAAAATACTCCTCAAAAGTTTTATAAGCAAGACTATTTTTTTTATCTTGTGTAAGGATGTAGAATGTTATTGTTTGTAAATACAGCCTGAAGAACCTGTTTTTAAAGTGAAGAAAAGAATTACTAGAGTAGCATTCCTGTAGCATGACATACTGTAAAATACAAAATGTTCAAAGCAGGCAGTTCACAGTACAAGATTGAACAAGATTGCTATCCAGAAGAGGAAGAGACTCCTGTTCCTGTCTTACTTGGTCTAACAAGAACTTTGAAGACCTGGAGATATTGGATGGTCTTTGACGAAGGGAAGGAGACTATGCATTCTCATTTCCTCAAGTTGCAGTGAATCCTCACATTTTAATTTAACAACTGTAGAGAGACAGGAATATTAACTTCTTATTAACTGAAATCTTTGTTCACATCTCTTGGAGATTCTTTGTCCCCCTTAGGTGATGGCTCTCCTCACTAGCAGAGAAAGTTTAGTATGTCTGGATGATCATCTATAAAGCAGTTTAAATGTTTTCTTCCTGCTGGGGTCAGGTTCATGTTGTATTTTTGTAATCTGAGATTCAAAGCACTGTCTTCTTTTTAGCTGGACCTAACAATTTGAAAAGAACAAGCAGAAAATAAAGAATGTAAAAAGAGATAATTATTTAAAAAAAAACCCTGAAAACCAAAAAACCCAAACATGCTGCCTATTTACTAACCAGAGAAAAAAATGTAAAAATAGATGTTAGAAATATAAAAATATATATTTCACCCTTAGTAGGATTACTACTAATTTTTCCTGTAGATTACCTGTAATCTTACTGGGTATGTGTGTGTGTTTATATGTATATGCATAAATAAGATTTATCTATATATACTCAGCCTTTTACAACTACTTCAAGCAGTCTAATGATCCCAGTGTTCTTCAAAGTTACTCTAGAATGGTTGTAATCAGGACCACTGCAGCATTTATTTGACCCATTGTATTTGTAATTATCATAGTCCGTTCACATAAAAGACTTTAATTTTACAGCATTCCTGTCCTTCATTCTGAACCATGTTGTGAATCATTCAAAACATCATTCTGAATCTCTGAAGAGCTACAGAAGAGTTGCCAGAACAAATTAAATACCTTAATTGCTTGAAGAGTGGGTGGTTGGTTTTTGGTTTGTATTTTTTTCCCCTTCAGCTCTTTAAAAACAAAGGATGATTTTTGTTTTGTTTTGGATTGCCATGTTGCAAATGAGAATGTTAGGTTATGGAAGTAGTGAACCAGCAGTACCACAAAATTTATCCTGTACACTAAGTTGCCTTTTATGTAGTTATTAGTATTTCTTTTTTCCTAAGACAATGTGATTTTGAAGGAAAACTTATTTTTTAATTGGTACCTGAGTGCTTTGAAAAGCTATTCTTATATACTTGTTCATGAGTCTTTTTTGCAAATAAAATCTGTGAATAAATAGTGTCTGGTGTTATGGATGGCCACCTGTCCTATAT
Source organism: Piaya cayana (assembly GCA_013389865.1). Lineage (NCBI taxonomy): Eukaryota > Metazoa > Chordata > Aves > Cuculiformes > Coccyzidae > Piaya > Piaya cayana. Next base: position 11,622 of record WAAB01009884.1, on the reverse strand, counting down.
TAAGACACGTAAGTTGAGGTTGGTGTTGCGTCTTATTGATCTTGTTCATCTTTGTTCCTCCTTGGAACACAGGATCTATTGTAATGTTTGAAGATTAGGAAAGCTCTGCTGAGGGCGGAGTAGGAATAATTTTGTGTTGATTGAGGTCGAGTTTAATGAATTATTTCAATTATTTATGTGCCAAGCAGAACTTTTCTGTTGTAAAATATTGAAAAACGAAGATAATCTTCCACTGCTGTAAGAGGAAACACATGATAAATCCAGAGAAGTTGTGTGTAAATTGTACAAAAGCTGAATCTGGTAGAGGCATATTAATGATCCAGCCACTACCAAGCATAAGCACATACATGTGCTTAAGTACACGCATGTGTACACTCAGTAACTGGCCTTAGGTGTAGCACCAGACTCATCTTACCCTGTCATGGGCCCTGGGTCTTCTCACCCCAAGTTGCCTCACATGTGTACATGCACACAGGCATGTACACAAACACACACATCCTCCCTCCTTAGGTCTCTCCAGTAGCTGGTGCAAACCCACTGGCCCCTCCAGTATTTGCCTCTCAGACTTTGATCTTTCCGTCTCTTTACCCAGACTTATGGCCTCTGATCCCTGCCTCCCTGACCACTAAACCCAACTCACTAACCAATCCAGCCTGATGTTCACTGGTGGGATATGGCAATTCACACACCCTTACATGCTCCAGTGGTGGCTTGTAGGCACATGGACCCTTCAAGCCCTGATCTCACTCAGATATCCCCACACGTGCCTGCGCACAGATAGAGAACCACTCACACAAGAAAATAGCCGGAAAGTCAGTTTAATGGGAAGACAAAACAGATCAGGCAGAGGATGTGACCAGATAGATGCAGTGACCAGCTGCTGCTTACATGTTACCAACTACTTTTACCCCCTTAACTCTTCATTTTCCCTGACTTGTTCCTCCCCAAATGACGCTAAATCTCAAAGGTGCCTTTGAGCCTTCCCCTGGCCTGATAGTGATGGGTGTGCACCCCAGACATGGGACTGGTCATCTCTTGTGACATCCTGCACAGAGTCCAGGGCAGGGTTTCTCCTTTGCCTGTGTTCTCATATAACTGAAAGCAAGAATTTGATATTCTCGTCAGGCATAAACTGACTTATTTTCTTTGGTTAGCCATGCTGAATGGAGATTGCTGAGGTTTAATTCAGTATGTGCATTGTACATGCCAAAGACAAAACNAAAAAAATCTGTAATTTTCAAAGTGTGACAGAATTTTACAATAAGTAAACTGGGAGCAGTATTGGAACTATGGCTTCTAAAATGATGATATGTCTCCCTGCTTAAAAGGCAGGTTTCCACCTTTTGTCCCTCCAGAGACCATAAACACAAGGTCGTTTCAGTAGTTATGGCAAACATGTACCATAATTTTGAAATTCATTATTCAATGAATACATGTATAAATATAAATGTATAAATAAACCTCTTCCTGACAATAATTTTAAAATAAAGCTACTTATTTATCAGCTGTAAAAGCATAAGGTGATGGTTTAACAGACTGAAAAAACCCTCTAGCTAGTTTTCTGAAGGCATTGCTAACCTGGAAATAGCAAATATCATAGCTAGTATCAAATAATACCTAACCTGTGGGTATTTTTGTGTATGCCATTCGTATGCAGAGGAAAACTGTGTTCCTCTAGAATTTGGTCAGAGTACACATAGGCTAAAGCTTAGGCCTGAACTGGTTGAAAAAATTTTTGAAACCAGACTAACTGCAGGTGTCTATAAATAAAGAAATGTACAAAAACATAGATACCTTTTTCAAGGTCTCCTTTATACAGTTTAATTTTAATCTCCACTTATAGAAATCACATAACTTTTAGATAATACAATTAAGTATTTTTTCATAGTCAGGCAGTGGTGCATTTCACCATTTTTTACTGTACCTCATTGCCACATTAACAGAGGAGGAATAGAGAACAGAATTAAGGTTTAGTGCATTCAATATGTAGAATTGTTCAAATGAAACTTGAAGAAAAAAATTACTCTATTACTTTTCAGCAGTCTCCAGTGATTTCTCAGACTAGACATAACACACTGTATAAAATTGTTTGGTACTTTAAGAAAAACATTTTTTTCTCTGGTGTTTTTGGAGGTTTGGGAATCCATGAGAATATACTGACTGGGATCTTTGGGGATCTTATTAGCAGACAATATGGATCATGGGAAAAGGAACTTTTTTCAGTATCCACTGTAGTGGGTGGTGGGCTGAAGCACCAAGAGATGGATGGTGGCTGTGGTTCCCTCCTTTTTCACCAGTCTCCTGCTGGTTGTCTTCAAACCTTCTCTACCCTTTCCAGTCCTTTAATGCACACTTGTGTGTTCAAAGAATAATGTAACTTGTGGCATCAGACTTGATAGTTTACTTAAAAATAAGTAAAATCAGTCAATCTTTTAAAGTCAGTCAACCTTTTAAGGTGTAATTGCTGCAAGCATTTTATAAACTTTAAAAAAATTATGACCAAGATTTGCAGTTTGTTTTCTCTCTCTTCTACATTTAGCTTAACACAGACAGGTTTTAATATGTTAGGTAAATTTTTTCTGTTATGGACGAAGGCTTATAAGTAACTGGAAGAGGAAGAGTTGAGCACAAAAATGAAGATGAATTGGTGAATAGAAAGAGCTTAGTTTTAGAAAATAGCTGTTTTATTGTTCTTACACTTAATGGCATACTTAATTTTTGTTAATCTGTCTGCTCCTTTTTGTTTTGTTAGTCTGTTGTACAATTTCATCCATGCTGCCTCAGTTCCTCTTAAATATGAGTGCTTAGATGGAAAGACAGTAAAATCACCATTTAAAAAAAACAGTGTTCAGAATTAAGATCATAATTATATCAACAGCAAGCATATGCTAGGATACTATTTTCCAATACTTGCTTGTATGACCTTAAAGACAGACCACAAAATTTTGTCAACATATTTTTGAGATATGTTTAAATGAAAATATACATGATGATTGATAAAACTCTCCAAAGGTGAGATGAGGAAAGGTATTAAAGGTTTCCAACAATAAAAGTTGTGAATAAACAAAAAGGCACCTAAGAAGAAAGAAAATACCTACTAGATGTGGTCTGGATGGGAGCTCTTTTTAGTCTCACAAGATGTCTTCCTGTTCCCAAACTTAAGTTTTAAATGGAATGCCATGTGTGGTACCTATCATTGTGTTGGCTTTTCAGAAATCTAAACCAAATTTTTCTCATTTTAGGTTTTCTTAGTCAATTTAATAAGTTGCTTGTTTATGCATAGCGTAGTAAGAATTATTGGTAGGACAGAGTAATTGAAAAAGTATTTAAGACACAGATTATAAAAGAAAGAGAGAGAAATATAGAAGGTTCAAAATACATTTTTGTCAGTCCATATCATGAGATCCTAATGATTTTGCATGGATCTGAGCAGAATTTCATAGTGCATAATAAGCAAGCAGCTTTCAGAATTGTTCACATGAGCCTGGATACTAGAAACTGTCAAAAAAAAAAAGGAAACATGGCAAGGTTCGTTAGATGAAGCTGCTTGTTTTTCCCTCTAAAATATTGTGGGGGAATGTATGATCACAGGCGACAGCATCCACTGGCAGAGGTAGAAAGCTATCTACTGCAGCATTTTAACTATGAATAGATCTTCTTTTGCCAAAGGAACCAAATACCTCAAAAAACTCAGTTACTTTATCTTTGTGACAACTAAAGTGAAGGTTATATTGTGTCTTGGTTCTGATCTGTAAAAAACACTCTTAAATCTCCTTTAATCTCCCTTAGGATGTTTTGAACAGCACAGAGTATGGGATAAGACTTGAAAATGAGACCCTTTCCTTTATTGGAGTGTTATTTCATAGATATATTTGAAAAAAAAAATAGGAGAGGAAGCATGCAATGATAAGAGAGTGAAAAGCTAACGTCTTGTGTGACTATAGGTCTTTCTTCTCAGTATGCTTGTCATTTCAATATTAGATTTACTATACTTACAACGAATAAATACTTAGTGCAAATGTGTGAAACACTAGCATCATCTTTTTTGACACTTTTATCATGTAAAGTTTGCAGTTAAAATGCTAGGTGATAATCATAAGTCTGTGCAGCTCCCAAGTGTGCCACTAATTTCTTATAGGCTTTACAAATAGTATAATTTACTTTCTCAACTCTCGTTTTTCAAAAAATACAATTTTCATATGATAAAATTATTTCTTTGGCTCAGTATTAGGGATTTGTCAACAGGACTGCTAATTACTAAAGTAAACAGAAGAAACATTCTGTATGTTAGTAAACACCTGAGGATTTTTTCCTTTTTCATCATCATCTCACAAAATAAAAGGATTATCCAAATAACAAGTCAGGCTTATTTTTATTGGGCTCTTCTAATGCAATCTTTTATCTCTCCTTCTATTTCTGCATCTGAAAATTATCACTGTAAAATTGTTAATTTCCCTAAAAGAATGTTGGATTCAGCTATACAGCTTATTCAGTAAAAATTTGTTCACAATTGAGGAGATCTTATAAATCTGGAATTTTCTGTAGGTGATTAAGCTTGGTAAGACATTGGGTACACTCAGTGTTGTGTTCTGCATCAAAATCATAAGAAAAAATCTATTTAAAGCTCAAAAACTTGTCTAGACTATTTGACTTAAAATCCTTACATCTATAAGTTTTTATTAAAAAGTGCTGATACCTTACTGAATCGTACTGTGCACCCTCACCCCATGTCTGATTTTTCTTTACTTCAGCTCATAAAATTAGTAAAGTCTCTAGTTGTTTCCTGAAGTGTGGCAAAGAAGAGTTAAGTAACATTCCTATTATGTCCTACAGAGCTCTGCTGAGTGTGATGGAAGGCCTTGTGGCTCTCCCTGAGACTGACAAAAGTGGCTGATTTTACACTACTGGTCCTTCTCAGAGTTACAGTCACAGTGAAACAGTATTGTTAGAGATTTGACTGCTGTAATTCTTCAGCTACAGATGGGGTTGATGTAAGCTGTGGCTTTCTCTGAAATTTCTTAATGGGACAAAAAGAATTGTGTACATCCCTGTGCTTACCTTCCCAGTTCTCTCTCTCCACAGTTGGGTGAAAGATTCTTAGTGGACTAAGAAGACAGCAGGAGAGGAGGATGGAGATAACACAAATTATTCTTTGATGAGCATAAATTTCATAGACTTCTCCAGAAATTATAATGTGAACAATATGGAAGGTATACCTGAGATTTTTAATTGAAAAACTCAGAAAGAGAAAATTAAAACAGAACATTTTGAGTTTTGAAGTGAAATAATTAAGACTGAGGAAACTCTGTCCAGTCTTCTATGCATGGGTGTTTTGAATTATGTCTTTCAGTCCTGTAGTTCCAACTTTTATTAGGTCTTCAGAAGCAGCTAATGATTTTGAACACAAGCTTTACTTTTTGAGCTACTAAGGCAGCATTTCCTGCTCACAAGTGGCTCTCATCCCAAAGTGTTTCCTAATTCAACATTTTTGGGATTGCATGTCATTGACTTTCAGCTCAAAGCTGTTTAAATTTGCACTTGATATTATGGAGGTTTTAAACTGTTATCCCTGCAGAGAAACAAAAACAACAAAAAAAAATCTGCTGTATTCTGACTTGGTTTTCAATGCATTTCATCATACAAACCTAAAACTGCTGGTATAGAATCATAGAATCATAGAATGGTTGGGGTTAGAAGGGACCTTAAAGATTATCTAGTTCCAGCTCCCCTGCCATGGGTATTGACATCTCCCACTAGACCAGCCTAGCCTTCCCCCTTCCAATTTAAAGCCATTCCCCCTCGTCCTATCACTACGTTCACTTATAAAAAGACTTTTCTCAGACTTCTTGTAGGCCCGCTTCAGATACTAGAAGGCCACTATAAGGTCTCTCCAAAGCCTTCTCTTCTCCAGGCTGTACAACCCCAACTCTCTCAGCCTGTCCTCACAGCAGAGATGCTCCAACCTCTGATCATCTTTGTGGCCTTCCTCTGGACTCATTCCAACCGTTCCGTATTCCTCTTATGTTAGGGATTCAAGACTGGACACAATACCCCAGGTGGAGTCTCAAAAGAGCAGAGTGGAGAAGAAGAATCATTTCCCTTGACCTGCTGGCCATGCTTCTTTCGGTGCAGCCCAGGATATTGTCGGCCTTCTAGGCTACAAGTGCACACTGTTGACTCATGTTGAGCTTCTCATCAGTCAGTACCTTAAAGTCTTTCTCTGCAGGGCACCTGTCAATCATGTCGTCTCCCATACTCTATTGAAATCATGTATTGCCCCAACCCAGGTGTAGGACATTGCACTTGGCCTTGTTGAACCTCATGAGATTCACACAGGGCCACTTCTACAGCTTGTCCAGGTGCCTCTGGTGTGACAACTGCACCACTCAGCTTGGAGTCATCTGCAAACTTGCTGAGGGTGCACTCGATCTTGCTGTCTGTATCATCAATGAAAATATTAAGCAGCACTTGCTTGTCCCAGTACAGACCCCTAATGATAACATTTAATAAGTATCTATAGATGGAGACAAATAATTTTTGTTCAAAAAAAATTTGTGTTTTCCTCCAAGAGTTTAATTTGTCTTCTGAATTTGAGGGGGGTTTTTTTGAGGAGGTGTAATAGAAAATAAATTGTGGGGTTACTCCTTTTGCACAGAAAATGACAAAGTGTGAGACAAATAGATAACCAAGCCATATTATCCATGCTGTTGCAACTTCAGAACACTTGTCTTTAAATTATGTTTCTACTTTTCTAGTTGGTATCAATGATCCTGCACAGCTTAAACCAAGGTCAGAGTTTTGCCTTACTATTCATAAAACATAAGAGGTTTCAGCTGGCTTTCTCATAAGAAAATTAGCTAGGCCATCAGAAATAAACAGGAAGAAAAGTAAAACTAGCTTATTCAGTTAAATGAGTATGAATGATTCTATATTTATAAGACCTATTTAAAAGGAAAAATGCCAAATATCAATAGACACATTTTAGGAGTTGAATCACTACCTTACAGCTCGTTAAATTTTTAAAGCAAATTGTACACCATTTTAAGGGCTTTGACTGGTTAAAGGGCTTGGTTGAGTTAAAACATCTTGACTGAATTTCACCATATTAAATTAAGCTGATACGTGATCCAGGACTTAAATAAGAAAGTATCAAAATAAGCAGTATCAAATATGATACTTGTATATTATCTATCACATTTCATCTCTTTGAGAAACAAATAAAAAGTTACTCCTAGTCATCACTTATTCAACTGTAGTTCTAGCTCAGCTCAGGGATGGTATGAAGAATTTTATTTTTAGTCGTGAATCATCAAATTCCTGTTAACTTTGTCAGCAAGGTTCTGTATTTTCAGATTCCTGTGTGGTGCTGCTGAAAGTTTTTCTATAGTTCCACAGGTGTTGAGGACATTGTCTGACAGCAACAGGCATTGCAGTTGTGGGTGAGGAGCAGGTTTAATCATGAGAGGAGGCAGGGAAAGTTTTGTTTTGTTTTTTTTTATTTTATTTTATTTAACTTTACCATTGATAGAACTTGAGCTGTAAATGATCTGAACTATATATTGAGCCTTTGGAATTCCCAAAAGCTGAAAAATAACAGATAAACTACTTTAAATACTCAAGAACTCATTTAATTTAAAACATTCCTTAAAGCCTTAAACTGAAACTATGTTAGATAAAGGGCTTTCATAAAAGGATTAATTCCATGAGAATTAACTATCTTGTGTGCCTAGGTGTTAAGCTCCTAAAACATCCTGAACTGTTAGGATGGGCTTAAATACCTGAATTAATCAGTAATGCCTTAGTTAAGTACCAGCTCAGTGCTCAAGTTTATTAAAAATACTTCAAAAAGTGAAGTATTTTCTATTTTTTTGTCATAATTAGGTCAATTGAAGTAAGAGAATATTGAGTTCTCTGAGAAATCAGAAATCTGAGAGATATTCATAGGCTGTCAAATTGAAAATTCTATCTTTTGAAATGTTATTTTAAGAAAATCTTAGGAGGCATAAAATGCAGGAAAAATGGTAAGGATAAGAAATAGGGACTCTGCTAGATAAGATTTTTGTGGAGACTGTTTTACTTAAAGTGAGAAAGTAAATTTCTCAAAACTGTATTTATATTATATTTTCCAGTGGCTTTCTAAGGTTATAGAGAATGCAAATAGATCTTTTAAGCAAAAGTTTTGACACTGCAAATAACATCTAATCAGAACATTAAAAATATCAGAAATGTTAGTACAGGCAGGGAAAAAAACCAAGGAAAAACAGGAATAAGCTGTTAGAAGTAGGACAAGGTTTCTTCCCGAAGAGAAAAGAAAATTACAAATAACTTGTAAAAATGTACTGTGTTAAGTTGTAGAGAAAATAAGTCAAAACAACAAAACCAACAATTCTAAAATTTGTCTGAAATTGTATATAAATAAAAATAATTTGCCTGAGAAACATTGTAATGACCTTAAGTTTAAATGTCCTAAAAAAATGTTATACAGAAATTCTATCACAAGTGATAATAGCAAGTTTTAGGCTACCCCTGAAACAACTGACATCATTATTTCGTGTTATGCAATGATTTTAGCAGTTACCATTATATTTGCTGCAATGCCAAGAGCTGATACTGTAATGAAATCCAAATATCTAGTATGAATTCTGAAGTATGCATGAAAAGTAAATCTTCATACTCTTCTGACTTTAAGCATTCAAATAAATTCACTGAAATACTCAAAGCAAAGTTCACTATTTTCTTCAAATTTCTTTTTAATCCTTGTCTTGACCTAGATGTGCAACAGATTATCATCAAACTGGTTTATGCCATCAAATTTGTAGAAGAAAGGCTCCATAAATCACCAGCAGAACGGTGAAATTTTTTTGTATACACATGCAGCATTCTCTTCACATTCTCTTCTTTAATACATTGTGGTTTTCTCCTAGTTGAATGTATATTTGTGTTTGTATTTATTGAAGGCGTTACATTTCTGATAGTGGAATTATGAACTGCTGGTTCTGTGTTGTACAATATGAGCTGTTAACCTACCGTCCTTAGTATTATTAGTGAGAGATTCATTTGGAAAGAGAGAGAGGTAACAATGGGGCTTTTTTTGTTCTCTGTGACAACAGTTATTGCAAGAAACAATATCGATTGACCAAATCCCAGTCAAGAATATCAAACTTGACTGCACCTTCCATTATGCAAAGACGTGTAATCGTAAGATTACCATGAAGTATTTATTTACAGCTCTGACAAAGAAACCAAAATTAAGGAAACTTGGCAAATTCAATGCAGAAAGGCAAGGTAAATTACTTATATCAATGCACTCTACTTCACCATTTGTGTTTTCTGAAACTTACAGAAACTATTGCTGTAGTCAGGCCTCGTGACAAAAAAGTAGTTTTCATGGAAAACACCTGTAGAGCTATTATCCCTGACTTCTTTGAAATAATTCCATAGCAATTTAGATGTACTCTATGCACATTTCATGTTTGGTATTAATACCATTCTTATACGTATAGAATGATTTGAGGTGAAAGTTTGGTGTAGCTTGGCACTTAGATGCAGGCAGCTTTCAAGAACTGCAGTTAAACAGGGATTATAAAAATAAAAATGACAATTAAAATAGTATTTTAACTTAAGTATAAATGAAAATCATTTGGTATCAACTTGTTGAAAAATTTATCTTAAGCTTCCTGTAACAACTAGGATTTAACCCAGATACTACTTAAATATATGACTAGAGAAATCTAGCATACTATCTCACCTCCAGCTGTAAGATATGAAATATTGGAGTATTATTGTTTGACATACTTGATTTATAAAAACTGATGTAACTTCATTACAATTTTAATCTTTATGATTATCATTGTAACTTGTTACAAAATTATTACATGCATGAAAATTTAATTCTGTTTTACATGTTTATCTGATTAAATTCAATTTATTCTGCAGACACTAATCAATGGAATAGGTAATAAAAAAATATATATTAAACTTAAGGACCCAATCCAGCACTTTACATGTTTTTTGTCACTCTTTTTATTTCCAAAGTAACTGAAGTGTCTTTATTTATATTTGTTAGCTAATAAAATCTTAGCTTTGAAACCACCAAGTAAAATTTACTGTAACTTGTATGGCAAATGTATTCTCATGTTTTTTGTAATGCTCTTGGTTTATTAATATTGGATATCATCAAGGACAGTAAACTAATTTTATCAGCATTAAGTCAAACTCTACATTTAAATATTGACCTATTAAATAATATCCTTAATTGTTGTAATAAAGTTTTTGTTGTCTATTTGATAGGAAAAAAAGATCTTGGTAAGCTCGGCCTGGACCTTAACATTAGAACATTTTGAGCACTATAACATTAAGAAAATGATCAGATTAAACCCAGTGGATCTGTTTATGTACAGAAAAATTTCTGATTCCTGTGTTCATTCTGGGAAACATAATATGATCTTACACAATTATAAATATTTACTTGATTTAGAAAATAGTCATTTAGAGATAAGCCAGAACTGAAACTCAAACTGCAAATTCTTTTTTTTTGCCAAACATAATTGTACATAGTCACATGCTTATCAAGATGAGACTGCTTTTCCTGTTCAGCTCATCTCCCTTTTGTGCTTTCTTGACAAAAATACCAGTAGGCTTTCGCTTGTATGTAAAAGTCAATATTTAATTTCATCATATATTTTAATGATTTCTTTGACTGGTTCTGAAGAGGACTGTGTTATGGCAAAGTTTTATTTTGAATGTTGTTTTGTTTGTTTTAGAAATATACAATTGAAGAATCTTTGAGAAAAGAGTTCATGTTGGGATTTGTCACCAGGCTAGAATTAACAAGATGCCAATTTGGTCATAGACAGCTGAAATGATATAGGACAGGTTTGTTTGTTTTTTTCCAAAGAGAATCTTTCACATCTTTTAACTGATATTCAGTAGAAGGGACACCATTTTGGACGTGATACCTAATAATAAATATTGGTCATTTTACAGCTTATTTAAATAATTCTCTTCCTGTTTGTCCTGAAGAAATAGATTCTCTCAAAAATAGGATTCAGAATTTTGTATTTTAAAGCTAGCTATCAAATTAAAGAAATGTTTCTTGTCTCATTTTTAGTTTTATGAAGTAATAGTCCATAAGGATTATATGATACTTGCTTAGAAAACTATTTTGTATTCTTTCAATATCTGAAATGATTAAGACTATGAAACCAGGTGAAACTCTGGGTTATATGGAGCTTATTGGCAAGCTTTCTACCAATGTAGAGCTATACTGCAGGCTTCTCAGAATCATAGGTACAAACACAAAGATTTATTCAGATATTTATGTGGACCTTTTGTGTTTGTGTAGCCTTGTTAATAAAAATTCTGAGTGCGTAGCACCATTGAAGTGCCCTGAGGTACAAAGCAGGGATAGTCATTTCTTTCTATAAGTGAGGAGAGTTCTGTTTCATAAAATTCTAATTATGACAAAGAAAAAACAAAAAACAAATCCAAAACCTGACACAGAAGAAGAAATGCAAGAAGATTTTGAATTTCAGTAATAAATGCCTTTTGTTACAACTAGGGGAGGATAATTGTTAAATTATTTTGTTCAGTTCCTTCCCATCTGGATAATAAATACTGATA